>ML219559.1:22693-108188 GCA_004785975.1 Popillia japonica | reverse complement strand
GTGAATAGTTACCTACGCGACAAGACCCGAAAAAACATACCTACTATGGATTACGGTCGTGAAAGCCTACACTCAATATACAGAAAGTTATCCCAGGTGAAAGCGCAGATGTTACATGGGATGTGTTTAATACTGCAGACGAGACTGGACTTTTCTTTAAGGTCTTACCTGATAAAACTCTGACTTTCAAAAAAGACAAATTTGTGCGAATATAGAAGGTACTGAAAAGCTTAATCTCCTCGTCATTGAGAAAAGCAAAAATCCACAATGTTTTAAGTATGTGAAATCGCTAAAAGTGAATTAGTGAAGTCTAATAAATAGCTAAAACTTCCAAGCATGCAAACTATAGTGCTTCGAAAATATTATCTCATTTACATGCATTAACTAATTTATATGTTCCAGAGGGACCTATACTTGCTTCTATACAGTTTCCCAATTTAGACATTTGCATTATGTAGTTAGATTACTGACGTGGTGGTAGTGTTGCCAATATTCTGATAATACCCAATTCTAATATGTATGCAAGTATTCAGCACCGCAGAAGTTCGTGAAAATCAAGGAATTGCAGCTAAATCATTTAAAATGTGAAAGGCTTTGAAATAAACTCTTTATCTTTCTGGTTGGTCAAAGAATTCTCTTAAAATATTTTGCTAAGACTTTAGATGTTTTGCTAGATTTTAAAGCCAAATCTGAGAAGTATGTTAATGGGGATATTTTAGTTTTTATGCAGAAAGAATGTCCTTTCCCATACTAATTACTGGGATGCATTATGTGGCTATATGTATGGCTATGGATGTAATTGTAAAAATATTCATGTACATACAGAACTTTCATTTAGAATCAAAACTCACGTGATCGCTGACGTAAGATGACGTAAATAATATGTTGGTAAAACAAGAAATATGCCTAAGCTATCTAACCGGCCTAACCTTGAAAATTTAAAACGCAGAGTAAATATTTGTTTAGATAACAACTCAAACCACTTTCAACATTTATCATAACTATTTTTCCGTTACTTAGTTCTGATTATTTACAATTTAAACCAAACCTGTGAAACTTTAATTGTCAATATATGTAAATAAAAAAATTCTGGACGAATTTTATTTTTAAAAATATTACCATACTGTTAAATGGGTTGCATATCTAAAAGACGTCACGTGGGTTTCGGCATTAAATGAAGGCCCTTTACAATACAAACTCGTGATCCATAATAACATTTAAGAAAAAATTATTTTAGTGTATTATTTTGATGACCATTAAGATAGATACTGAAATGCAGATCACTGATAAACAAATGCTGCCCAACCTTGTTTGTTATTTGCAACCCGTATCGCTTGGATCCATTGTACTTCCCGTTCCTATAGGCTCTCTGGATAATTGCTGCAATCTCTGTTGTCTCCTTTTTTCTGTAGAGGTAATATTAATCCTATTTCCCAATCTTCTCGTATTTTTTGTTGTTTCCAAATTGTATTAAATAAATTTTCTACGATTGCTATCCAGTTCTTATCCATGCTTTTACCTTTTCTGTTGTTGTCCCATTGTGTTCTGGCGTTTTACCTCTTTTCAACCTCTTAATAATAAATAAATCTTAATAATAAATAAATTTCAATTGTTTCTTCTGGCGTAATGGTATATGTTCTACTAGCTCATTGTTGTTTATAGGAATCTGTGTTTTCTTCTCGTGCTTCTGGCGTAATTTGTTGTTCTGTATTCAGCATTTCCTCAAAATGTTCCTTCCATCGCTTTTTTATGTCGTCTTCTTTCTCATTCTTTTCTTTGTCTTTCGTCAGCATTTTCAGTATTCCGTAGAACAACTTTTGGTTACCCTTACAGTATCCTTCCATTTATAATAAGGGTTTCCGGGTGTTCCTTCTGACGACAGTATGTGACTTGCTGATGGGATTCGACAGTAGTGACCTCAAAAATAAATTGGAAGAGGTCAGAAGGTTTTCGCCTCTAGCGTGGTTGACCCGTCGAGTTACCGTTACCTTCTGACGCCCCTCACCTACCAGAAGGTTTTTGCCTCTAGCGTACCTTCTGGTACCCACCCAGTTTACCTCTTTGCTCCTGAAGAAACCGCTTACATTAGTGGCGAAATGTCGAGTTTATTGTATATATTTTGTGCATTTTATTTTTATTTTGTACTGTATATATTTTAATACCATGACACGGTCAACACCCGGAAACCCTCATTATAGAGACTCGGGGCGTGGAAGCCTTCGATATCATCCATTTCTTCTCCAAATTCTTCCCAGGATCTGTCTCACTTTTACCCTTTGTTCTTTGTACTGGTTATAATTTTCGTTGTTGCTTTTACCAAGATACTCTTCCAATTTTAGTTTTTTCGCTTTTACTGCTTTTTTATTTTGTCGTTCCGCCACTCGGTTTTAATTACTCTCCACATGTCTCCTACTTATTTTCGATTTTATTCATTTGTGTATTTATGTATTTTCTCTTTGTATAGGTACTTCGGTTGTCTTTTCTTCTTTCAATTTGTATGTTTAGTTACTTTATGTCTTACATTCTTTTAGTTTTTCTTTTAGTTCTTGCATCTTTTTCTTGTTTGTTGTTTTCTATTTCTATTTCAGTTTGTACCAGATAGCTAGTGAAATATATTTCTGGTGCTCTTACTACTCTTGTATCTTTTATTTCTCTTCTATAATTCTTATTAACAATAATGTAATCTATTATTGATCTTTCTTTTCTATTTATTATTTCTCTAGTATATTTATGTATGTGCGCCTTTACGTTTGCTAGCATTTATAATTAACCTAAATCAGTTTCATGGTTGGCCCAGCAGTGGCGATGGTTTTGCTGATGTTCAGTACTTTGCTAAAACTTTTCCCTATTTGATATCTTTTACCAGTTGCGTGAATTAAAGTGTGATGCATTTAATGGTCTTATTACAACACTGTGTTGTCATCTGTGCCACCATAGACATATTCATATCACTGTCCCACTGGGGAATAGCTTAGTTCTAGCAACTATCTAATTTTTTTGTGTTTGTACAAAAAATGTATTGTGAGATACACACAAATTGAACTACAGTTTTATAAATACTTAATAATCATATGCCTTTCTCTCCAATGTTTTCTAAGATGCCGTCAAAAAATTCATGAAAGCTATATTTATATCATAAGAAGGCAAAAACTGCTGTCCAATGAACGCAGGACAAAAACAGTTACAGATTTGATTAGATTTTCGAAATAAAAATACTGAAGTAAAGTCAGCAAATAGAATTCTGCATAGGACAGCACATTATTCAATGTGGACTTCGAAATTTTAACTCTACGACTGGGAATTTTTCTGTATTTATGTCAATAATCTTTTACAAACTTACCCAATTTGGAATCAGCTACAGTATGCCAAGATGATGATAACAACTCATTTGTTGTCACCGATATAGGTCTAACACTAAAGAAACCAAAACAAGCAGCGATGTAGATACCAAAGACAAACCCGTTTATATTGAAAATCTCAAGCAATATATACTTTTGCTATAAGACTGACAGATGATCTTACAGATCTTTTGAATTGCAATTGAGTGATTGGCTTTTTAGGTATGTATATCACTGGTTGTTCTAACCATATTTATAACTTTATGGACCACGGAAGCGAAATTTGCTGTCCTATTCTTCAATTGACATATTTGTGTTGTCATTACTATCTCGATTTGTTCTTGCAAATATCTTGATGATTTTCTTTTGTACATGCGCAGTGACGATAACACCAATGCTTAAAATTTGAACAGGAGGATTTGAACTACAAAAGATAAATCATTAAATTGACATTTGTACAGACAGGAAAAAGTGGCACAGTTGAGAGGCTGCAGAACCACTAATTCTACGTCGGAAGTCTGTATGCATTTTCTCTCCCCTCTAAATTGATGTGCAGTAAACCCTAATTGCTTTGAAACCTAAAAAATTACTCTCAATATATCTAAAAACGCACAGAAGTATATGAATGTATGTATATATTTCGTCTCGCACAAGGCATTTCGACATCGATCAAATAATGATTGATTACTCGACACATCTCACAATATGTTATTTTTTATAAAGAAATCCTTTTCTTACATTTTCAATTAATACATCCATCAATTCGTTACTGTAGGCTCGAACCGCAAAATAATGATCTGTAATAATTAAAATTTTTGTTTCGCTTTTTCAACATCGTATTAGAATTATTAGCCTTGTTTTCATCGGTATATCTGTTGAAAAATTACAAAACTTTTCAGCTTCAATTAATCCGAGCGCAGCGTACTGCTGAACTTTTCGATGACAAATTGCCGAGTAACCCAGATCTGTATCTACGGCTCTGGAGTTAGCATCGAAACGTGTATAGTGGTATAGTTTCGCGAGGGATATTAAAATATCCTTTAAATCCATCGATCCTGAACAAATCTGATACGATCTTAATCAGAAAAACGATGAGAGCCTAGCCATTCGTTGAATTAATTTGCGGTGCTTGTTTCATTGCAAAGCGATTAATCTTGCAGCGAAGGCATGTGTTCTGTGGTCCACTTTAAATAATTAATGGCTTATACCGGTACAACGAAAATCTACCATTACACCTCCATACTACATACTGCTAAATGTTATTTAAGTATTAACGGCGCCTCATTTATAATTCAAGGAGCGTGTTTCCAGTTAACACACTACAGTAGATTACAATGTGTGTGATTTGGACAACAATGTTCAAAAAATTTGCCTAATGCATGTCACAGCGCGATCGATTGATGAGGTCCTTCACGGAAAATAATACAAATGCACCCACCACACATAAAAAACTTACACCTCGATAATGACAGAGGTATTTAGAAGGAAAATCTTTCTTGTAGTGCCGTAGTAAATAAAACTAATGTGTGACGTTATATAACAGACCAGTACAGAGATTTTGCCAGATGGACGAGCACATTCTCTTGATTGTTATTTTTTAGTCACTCCCTGTGAGCGGCCTTCATTCTGCGGAGTTGAGGAGGCGCTGTATTGACAAGCGTTGGAAGCCATACTCTAGGAGTGGACCCCAAAGTACTTGTTATGACTTTCATTGCTTAATTGAGGTGGACATCTATTTTGTTGGTATGGGTACCTTTATACCGTACTGGAGCACAATATTCAGCAACGGACTAACTTAAGACCAGAGCAGGGATTCTGAGCGTGCCTCCTTCAGCCCCCCAGGAGGTTCCAGCAAGTTTGCCAAGACTGTTGTTCCTTGATTTAATTTCCTGGACTGTCTTTGTTAATTGCTCTTTATACGTCAATGATTTGCTTAGCGTGACTCCTAGATGTTTAGAGCGGTGGTTGTGTCATACGTTTTCTCCGCCGAAGGTGACATCAAGTTCTCTTCGGGCTAACTTGTTAGTAAGATGAAAAGAGCTTATTCTGATTTTTGAAGGTTGGGTTTCAGGTACCACTTCATGTAGTATTTCTTCATAATCTCAATATCCTTCGTGAGTCGACTGCTTCCCTCCCCCAGTGACTGATGCTGAGTTGCCAAGGCTAAATCATCAGAGTAGATGCATTTTCTTGATGCTGTACCTGGAACGTCATTAATATACACATTAAGAAGAAGTGGTACCAAGCATGATCTCTGAGGTAAACCATTTTCAATGGTACGAGTAGAGGTGGATTTCTCGTTAACATATCTTGTTATTTTTCTGCTACTGAGAATATTCTGTATCAATCTAGTAATGCTTTTACATGGTATAACTTGCTTGAATATCGTAGCCATTTCCCGGAGGGTATCATAAGGCGGTAGGTTTCTAGAGCTATTAATTACAGAAGCCTCCCCAAAAGCATACCCATTCAATTAATGTTCAACTAATAAAACCAAAAATAAATCTAAATTCTAGAAGAGTCAAGTGCGTGAGGGTATAATTAACCCTTTAAAATGTTCGAATTCATTTTTTTTTCACATTAGGCTTTAATTGAATTATCTGCAGCAATATGCAACGATTGATTAGTGGTTCTTATATGAAAGTAGAATTGAAATACGAATTCAAATTAATTAAATACTGAATCATATTAGGGTCGGTTATTTTCAATCTCAGTACAGAAATAATATTGATTGTTTTCACATGATTGTTTTCAACGATTTTTATGTGTAGCTACTTTCTACACCCGCTTATGGTTTTCGTAATTGGTCCACTTTACCATAAGTGCTTCGAAAGAAGCAGTCTGTTTATATATTTCTACAACTTGTATGACAATATTTCTTTCTTATTTTTGTATGTGCTAGAGCATTTATATGTCCTTCTTCTTTTAAGTGTGGGAGTTACTGCATGTTCAAACTTTTGCGACAATGGTTACAAAAATGCATAAAATAAAATTTAGCATAGGACAATGAAATCAACAACCTCAATATTTATAAAAAACAATATGCTATGCATTAAAATATGTTGATAGTTTAGCGTGTTGAAGAAATACCTATTTTTCAAAACATATAGATGAATGCGAAGAGCAGATATGAAGGCGGTTTCTATACATATATGCTTTCACATTGCGCAAAAACCCATCTAATTTTAAACGGCATCTCAAAGTGTGGGTGGAAAAGACTGATGAGTGTTAAAAAATGTAATAGATACGATTGTAAATGGCTACGCATTAAAGCAGTCCTTGCAAAACGGATATTAGAATTACAATAGGTAGTCACCATATTAGTCAATACCGAATCTTAAATATACATAAATTGAAGATCCTTTCACAAATTGTACAATCCAACGGTTGCAAAAGATAATTAGCTGTTATCAATGCATTAGTTTTTGCCTCCGTTATCTAGCTTTTGGTTATCCAGCAGTCTAGTGGAATTATGGGTTTACTGACCTCAAGCGGTGGCAAGTTAGGAAATAAGTAAGGTGCATTACAGAATCATTCAGTAAATGCGAGAAAATTTCGTGGATAATACATCTAAAGTTCTATATTCTTCCTCATTCAATGTGGTGTATCTCAATGTGTTAATTTAGATTACGAGTGGGTTGGGCAGCTATTTCACTGCCTCTCATCACTGTGAGAAAGCTATTGTTTTTACTTTCAATTCATCTCCGTACTTTTCAAGAAATTTACGATTTTATTAGGAGATTTCAGAGTTGTGGGTTAGGACCATCCATGCGCAATTGACATGCCAGTAATAATTAAAGGGACAAAAGTACAAGCGTATTAGTGGTAATAGAAATGATAATTAGCGTAAAGAAGTAGAACTACTTACTAACTGGAGAAGAAGACATTTTTTATTACAATAAGATCAATTCATATACATACAGTCTACAGCGTTAGTGTGAAGATTTCTATGTGATAAATGAACAGTCTTTACCATAAAATACAGGTACCTGATAACATACTACATATACATCAAACAAATAGTCTACTAACGGAAAGAAATAAGTTTTCTAGCAAATTCTATTATATGTATATTTGGGTTTAAAAAGTAGTGAATATATCTCGAAATGTTCATTATTCATCTGAAACCGTATTAAACACATTTTAGACAATCGTTACGACGAAATGCAGAAATTTTTATTAACAGAAAAAAGAAACTTTAAATTCAGTCGCTAAATAGCGTATTCGAATGCCAGATTGTTTCTTGCTGAAAAAAAAAAAAAACTAAAACCATAAGTTTTAATCAGTTGTTAGTAATTTTTCATTTGACAAGTAAATATGTAGAACAAGTACTTTTCTACTATGACTTATACAGAGATCTCAGTCAAGTCATAATTACTTCCTTGACATACCGAAAGCTTTTTGAAAAGACATAGTCGGTAAAGTCAAAAAATAAGTGTTGGTTATGCCAAAACTCTCCATGATCCCAAGTGCAGATACCATAACTTGGTTAGATGCATGGCATGTCAATACTAAACAAAATGGTAAGGCTGGGCTGAACATAGTCAAATAGAACATAGCCAAACGTAAATTTTGTTGGATTAAATCGTTTCTCCCAACTATCCAAAAGCCAATTTTGGAAAAATACAAGATGGTAAAACAATGCTCTGGTAAATTCAAGAAAAGGAATTCATTAACTTCTTGCCAAATTTTAAGAAGAAGTTGCCTGTTCTTTCAAATATTAGCGCAAAAAAGTAGACAAACTGAATTAATTGATGTTGGGAACATAGAACAGTGAAGAATGAGTATATAATTGGTGACTAAGGAGCATAGGCTCACCATCTACAAGAGGCAACTCTAACTTCAGAAAAAAAAACAAAATCACTGCATCTAAAATCAATACCAATACAGAATTCGCGAAGAATATTAATGGCTACAATAGCTACGAAATAATTGTAATTCGTAATGACGAAAATTTTCTAAAATATAAGCGACCTTTTCACAAAACAATACAATAACTCTCTTTTGTCAAATTGCTTTACTTTGTCCAAACCGAAAGCGTAAGTTTCATATATCACGGCTTTGTTAATAATTGCTACCTACATCCTGAAAAGTTTCAAAGCATTCTTTTAATGGTACAGGAATACGATCTAAATCTAAACAAGATATTAAATATTAGAAAAACCTGGAGAAAAATAATAAAATTTTCTAATTCATTGTTTGCAACTTCGCATAATTTACTTTATTCGACAGTAGTTAGAATAGAAAAGAATTGCATTTCTCTAAAATGAAGTTCTGTTGAATTTTAATAAACGGACAATACCAACAGTGCCTGCAGTTTTACGACTTCTTTTATTAAGTATGTCCATTGGCACTCTGAAGCATCTACATAATATCGATCCGCATTTAGACAGCCTTGATATATCATTAATTTACATATTACGCTATATAAAATCCTAAAACGACTGATTTATTTTAATTAAATAAAAAAAATTATACCACTTACTTCCAAATGACATAATCATTCAGAATTTTATAGTTTTCACTAGTGCTATGTATATTAGATATATCCAATTTATGTAAATGAACCAAATAAATAAACTAGATGAATAAGGATATATTTAATAATTTGTGACGTATAGGACTAGTAGTGTTCCAGACAAATTTGCTTTTCAGATTTACTATTTTCTCTTAAGGAATACTAGTATAACCTACCTAGGATCTTGTAAGATCTAAGATAATGTTTATGTTAACTTGTTTGACTAAAATTACATGATTAATAGTTTAATTTTATTATATATTTTAGAATCAGCAGCGTCATATAGTAAATTAGTTATGCAACTGTGAATGCTTTTGCATTATAAAGCATTTCATTTCAGAAGTGAGGAAAAAAGAAGATATACGACTGCTTCAGGTTGAAATTTATTTGACATTTATGTTTATGCATTTAGCTCCGCTCTAATTTGAGTTTTTTATATAATAGTTTGAAAAGTAGATGTCCCTTTTACTTTTATTTAAATGTGTGAATATATGTGCTAAATAGCAGTCGCATATGTATTGCATATTAAATGAGCTCAAATTGATAGCACGTCTAAAGGAAGAGAGACATATTCGAGAATTTTTTTTTTATAATTATTTTCCAATAATCGGAAGGCGTCTTTTAATCTAAATATTTGATAGATATTTGCTATTCGTATACTGTGCAAGTCTGGCTACCAACTTAATGAAATAATAGTTGTCGAGGCATAAGATAAATCAACTTGATTTACACATTTCAGTTTTTAGATATTTTGAATGCTTTACGCAATGTACTGTTGTAATGTTTATTAGTATTTTCTCTTGATAACAAAAATACTACATTTTATTTAATGCTTCATTGATGATTGAGCATATTATGAATAAAACAAAATCTCCTAGAGATCTTCATATATACATAAATTTCCACTGTGGATACAAAGAACTTGCAATGATGTTTTTGCCTCTTGAATTCTTATAGAATTTTATCTCTCAATTCTACAGCAGACACTTTGTAAAGGGCAGACGGGAAGACAATGTCTATGAATATATGTAGATAACCGCGTGTGCAGTACTACTAGACAGAGTAGATTTCTTGGAATCTGGAATTATAGGAGGATGAGCTATAAAGATTCAAAGTTTAAGTGCAGACAGTCTAGAATCCATTAATGGCTTAGGTGTAGAAGAAATGGGGAAAAACAGCTATAGAGGAGTTTGAAATAATAGTGGCCGAACAGCAAGAACGATATGAGAAAGATATGAGTCTAAAAGTTTTGAAATCTTGCAATAAATGATTCGGTGGTAAACAGCAGTAGCAATATTTTTTGACTGGATATGGAACAAGTTTCTGCATGCAACGACAGATGTGAGTGAGTGTATCTGTGTGTGGAGAGACTGAAGCTCTATTTTATCGGAGCGTGGACCGTAATCGATATAAATGAAGATTGAGCACGGTTCATAGCTATTAAGAGCACCCCAACAACTGCTATGAAGACCATGCAAAACATACCTCCTCTTGATATTTTTATCATGAGAGAGGCAAGAATGGGAGTGTACAGACCGAAAAATACTAATAACCAGAGAACCCACCAAGTGTCGAGACACGCCAGTATAGAAACAGTAGTCAGAAACCCAATCTTTGATATGGGCAGAGACATAGCAATGACCCGAATCTTTTACGACAAACCCTACAAAGTCTTTTTCAATTGGGACGAGTGGAGAAATGGTAAAGGGAGAAAACTGCGAACCAAAACTGGTATACAGATGGGTCAAAAGCAGGAACCACCTCTGGCATTGTTGTCTACGAGGAAAACAAGGGTTACAAAGTGTGTGGAGCACTTGGGAGATACACCACGGTATTTCAAACAGAAATCTATGTTATACAAACATGTGCGTTGGAGATTTAGCGTCGCCAACCGCGAGCGAAAGCGATTTGCATTTTCTCTGACAGTCAGGCAGTCTTAACGGCTCTAGCATCACATCATATAGCGTCCAAGCTAGTATGGGAGTGTCTGCGAAACCTAACTGTTCTGGCTAAACATAAAACAAGATCAACTTGATGTGGGTGCCAGGATACCCGGGGTATAGCAGGCAACGAAACTGCAGACCAGCTACCAAAGCAAAGTTCCCAAATTATATTTATTGGACCGGAGTCAGTTCTAGCTATTACAAAGAAGGCATTACGTGGTGCAATCAATGAGTTAACTGTGAAATAACACCAATCAAATTGGAACCATGTACCAAAGACACAGCAAGTGGATGATGGAACGACAGTCAAAACTATTAACTGCTGATGCACTTGCGTTAAACAGGATTTAGATGAGGGAAGTAACGTGTCCGCTAACAGGATATGGCTGTCTAAGAGGTCACCTGCATAAGATGGGGATCTATAAGGATGAATCGTTATGTAGACACTGCAATGAGGGGGAAGAACAGCCTCCCACAAAGGTTTGTTATGCAAAGCGTATTGGAATCACCGTTGGAGAAAGATTTACCAAATAGGCTCCCAAACATGATCAAGGGAACTAACTTGTTTGAGTAAAACCAAATCAAGGTAGGAATAACACAATAGGCTTTGCAGGACGCAGTGTTAGGGATGTTAAAAGACCGTCCTAGTGGCGGAGAAGAAATAAAAAATTAAGCAAGGCAATGAGTAATAGTCGAATAAATGGATACAAGGTGAGCAGAGAAAAAATTCTTGCTCTCGCCAACGAAGTATGCTGATGCACCTGTTAAGTGGATACCTATCTCTTCATCGTCCATTATGAAGGAGTATTTGTGGTCTTTGTGGATATTGTCTTCTTAATCATTCTAAAGATTCATTCCAGAACAATGTCAAAAGATAATCATATCACTATAATGTATATATGGCAACGCAAGAAATAAAGTGCAAAATATTATCCTTAACCCTTCTCTTGCGTATGACAAATACTAACTGCTTATGCATGCATCCACTTGGTTCATGGGAAATGTGGTAACGAGTGAAATAAATATATTTAACCAAAACTTTGTAAAAATTGTGGAAAGCTCACCTAGTTGAAGATCTACTTTAGGATTATCATCTTTTCTGTTATGTGTAGTTAAATCTTAATGTAATTTCATTAGAGATAATACAATTATTGTTTAAGGAAGTTATCTGTGTTTGCAATCGGTTTGAATTGTATATTAACTATCGAAGGTTGCTATTATGGAAGGATATGATAAGTAAAACACAAGTAAGATAAAGAAATGGATAAATAAAAAATAAGACTACTTTAACTTTTTTGTTACGTACACACTGAATACACCGTCATATGTAGCCGCAGAGACTGAAGTTGACTGGAATATTCATAAAAATGAATAAGACGCAGATATTTAGGATCTAGAACATGTCGAACGCCCAACTTTCTTTAACAACGACGCCGACGGGTGGACCATATTGTGTAATAAGTGAGCTGTCTGTGCGCTAGCTCTTACATACAATATCGAATCCGGGACATGATACGTAGGTGCTATTATATGTATCTCAAAGTAAAAGAGCATTTTGATACGTAATTCACGGAATTAATTCTGATCGTTTCGCGGAAATCGTCTCAAGTTGCAGAAAACGCCGTATTTGTATAAAATATTCAGAGTAATTAGGTTAAGGTAGATAGGACTGTTAAAAGGTATCTCTTTTAAAATGAAATTTAGATCCGGATGATATTAGAGCAAAGCTGCGGTAATGCTGAGGAAGAGCTACTATACGGACAGAAATTAAATTTTTAAAGAGTATTTTATGACGAATATGGGGAATCAATAATTTATACAAACTGTCGTATATGTATTCGCTAAACAAATTATATTTCAAGAAACTTTCATGTTGCTAATTAAAACTAAACAACGAATAAAATACGAACATTACCATTGCATTCAATAATATAGTTGTATTCCATAGAGATATGTTTTTGACAAGAATTGTGTGTACCTGCTTCAATTGTTATACACAAAGAGATTTATATCTCATTAAATTATTTCGCAGTCACTTCACAGAATTTAGGTTAAATTAATTCCATTGAGCTATTCACTCTCGTTGATGTTTAACGTTTGAGAAGTCCATTTTAACTGAAAGGATATTCGCAATTTATTTCTAAATATTTCTTTTTAAAGTACATATATATAGCAAGGATCAAAGTTTATAAAGAAAAAACTTAAATTACAGTCTCTCCTCTGTCGAAACTCCGTCTAAAATGACAAGATAGATTTTCCGTGGAATGGTCTTAGTGAAACTGGCAATTTCTTGGAATGCGTTCCTCGTTACGATTACCTAACCAAACTGGTCAATTTTAATTTCGTATTCAAGTCTAATTTGAGTTCGTAATTATCTGTGAAAGCTTCCCACTGCCTTTTCCATTATGTTCACGGTTATACAATATTTCCTTAAGTGTCTCGACAAGATCGCAGTAGCACTCAACCTAAGAATTTTGCAGATTTTCCATTGAGGTTATATCTCCCGTTTTATTATTCCGCGAAAATAATTTTAGATTTCTATGCGAGTATGAAATTTCTCCATTTAAAGTAGATGTATAATAACTCTTGTACTCATTTGAAGTTGTAGTTTTATTTTTACGTTAGTAAAGTACCAATTATCTTAAAATTACTCCTGTTTGATATATATCACGTTACAGGGATATCATGTGCAAAACTATGCAAAATAATAATGCATTCTACCATGAATATTTGGTGCAACTGATACGATTTTACATTTAATGTCACCCGTTCGTTAAAACTAAAACGACAAGTGCACTATGAATTCATGTAGAAAATATAATATCCACTGAATATCAGTTTGCCTGCGATTATTTTTTCAGAATATCGATTTTATGTATCCAAATAATCCAGTATTTCGAGTTCTAATTTAAAACATGTACGGAATTTTAATACTTTCGGCAATTAAGTTGATTTGAAAAGTTTAATTAAAAAATGTACCTACTTTTATTTCAATTTTAAATCGAATAAATTGATATTTAATCCTATTGTGTTTTAATTGATCTCAAAGTAGAAACAATACCTGGAAATAAGATAAAAACTCATATGTCATTCAAATATATTCATTTTAAGGTTTAAGTATAACTGCAGACATGTCCCCCTGTTGGTCGAAATAAGGTAGCCAGAACAAAACTGTATTTAAGTGTGTTTCATTCAGACTGGTTCACTTTCTACGCAAAGCTATTTGGATTCTAAAACTTTTTGTTCTCCCATATGCAACGATATGACAGAAGAATTTATTTATTTGCATGATAATGTTCAAACACTAAGAGTATACAAATCTACAATAAGGCCGACGGTAATTTATGCAGCAGAAAGTATGTGCATGTCAGCAAAGTATGAAGAAAAAGAAAAAATGTGGAAAGAAGGATAATAAGGAAAATATTTGGAGGAACGAAAATAGATCAATAACAATAGAAAAGGCCGACAAACCAAGAAATTGATGAAGTACAAGAGAAAAAAAAAATATAGTAAATATAAAGAAAGCAAAAAAGAGTAAGATGGTATGGGCACATAAATCGTATGTGTGGCAATGAAGTAGTTAAAAGAATGGCGAAATGAAGACCACAAGCAAGAACAAGAGGACGACCCAAACTAATGGGGAGAGAGAATAGAGGATAGGCGAGAGTGGAGAAAAAAGATGGAAGAAGCAGCAAAATATAAAGATTAGTGAAGGGAAATATGTGAACTGAAATTGAGTCACGATTGTTAACACTTAGTTTGAAAAAGTAGGAATCGATTGATTGAATTGGACAGCCAATTCTCAAGATGATAAGCACAACAATAGGATTGAGAACCACCAGATATATTCTACCACATATTCTTCCAATCTCTATCATATTTTTATCTTAACAAATGAATGTAATTGATCTAAATCAAAAAGTTTTTGATTAACTTTATTTTTAGAGATTTTTGGAGAATGAAATGCTGCCATAAAGTTTACTAGTAAAGCTAAGAATTCAGACATTCATGCATAATGCTGTTGCATTCTTTAGTGAGAAATTGTTTACGTAAGATCCTCTTAAAACAATCTTTAATTTCTCTGTAGTTCCTTGATTTTTTGTAGTAAACGTTTTCAATAAAATAAAATTTTTATTGTATCTAATTGAAGCCATAGCAAACTGTTAACATAAGTAGAATTTTAAAGTGTGGTAGAGTTGTATAGGGTAGATGAAATTCGGTATAAAGGACAACAAACACGAATTAATTAATTTTGGTGGTTGTTTGGTATCATCGATCTTAATGGAGTAACAATTGGAACAATGAGCAACAATTATGAAATAAAAACAGAGCAGTTGATCATTTGGCAAGTGTATGATTATGAAAGCTGGATGTGGATAACTAAACCATGTCTTATGTGCATGGTACTACTGTTATTATGCTCGTTCCTTCTTTAACACGTCTAAAAGTATGTAATTCCATAAAAGGTTTGTCATCCATTTATACAATATCAACCAATGTCCGGTTACCATCCCAGTAATCATCTTAATTTTTTTTACTGTGTCCAAGTGGGTCATCAGAGAACTTAGCTAACCCATCCCCGCTTTAGCGCTTTAGTATGGAGTCGACTTGCAGTCGACCTCCATTTCTTAACATTCTCTTTGTCCAACCATGAGCAGATCTCCTTCCTAGCGGAATCCTTAGTTATACCGCATGCGGGTTCTGGTTCTGTAAAGTGCCTCGTGGTGCCCTTCCTGGCTAGTTCGTCAGCTATTTTATTCCACTTAATATCCTCATGTCCTGGCACCCAAACCACGGAAACCTTGTTATCCTGTGCCAGAATATTGAGGAATCGACTAGTTTTGACTTAGAGGTAGGATTCACAATTGCTCTGATAGCAGCCTGGCTATCAGTCATTTTATTTATTTTCCTATTCTTGCAGCCTTCCTTTGCAATAATTCCTGCACAGGTTGCAAGAGCAAATACCTCTGCCTAGAAAACTATGGTATGCTTACTCAGGCTTAGCGATATCTTTTGTTCAGGGCTAGGTCCGCATATGCCGGCTCCTGTGCAGTAACTGGATTTAGATCCGTTTGTGAACCAGTCGTCAGGAGGAATGAAGTCCTTCCTTACCTGGTCTCTGTTCGGTATAGAGATTTCCACCTTATCAGTGAAAATAATTTCAGCATCCGTAATAGAGACTCGTCTGTTATCGTTCCCGTAGTGTCGGTGTGTCCTTTAGCCCCAATGCTGGGGTGCCACAAATTGTTTGTCTTTAGTCTGAGGTACGCCGCCATAACCTCCGCTTACCAAACTACCATAATACAACATATTAAAATATTTTTTCAGGTAAAATTTTATAAAATAATTTTTCAATTACAAACCTGGCTTGAGACACATTTAAACTTATTGAAGAGTTAGAATCCGGCGGAAAATCCTTGCAGAGAATACAGCTTTACAAAATAAGCAGCTTCAGAATAGGAATAGAAGAAAGGTAAAGTAAGAACATTTGCTGGATCCTCTCTGGTGAGTTCATATTTGACATATCTTTATAAAGGTTATGTGACTTGTGGTAAAGTGAGTGAGGTCCTAGTCCAGATAAAGACCGGTACGAACCTTCAAAATCACAATTTTCATTTCTCTGAAGGAATTATATAATAATCACTTATGTTAAATCTTATTATCAAGTGTAAGCTCGTTGTGGTAGTTCAGATAGCTGCAAACCAAGTGCAAAATCGTTTGTTTCCCAAGGAAATTTATCATCATTTTCTTTTGGTCAATAATAACTATCACTAACTACTACAATTGTTGCTTTTACAGTTTCCTTGGTTTATTTAACAAAAACAATTCTTGCTCTATCGCAAAAAGGTGATCTACGAAAAATGAACAATTAAGGTCAGGTTTAACATAAAATAAATTAAATAAAAAGAATATTTTGAATTCCCTGTATAACTTACAATACTTACGCTATACAATTCCTTCAACAGCAATTCTGAAAGATATTGGAACATCCTGAATTATATATGTTCCTCAAAGGTAATATTAAGGAATTTATTACAGCGACCTTGCATAGCCGATCAAAACCATAGATATCCCTTAAAGTAGGGAATCCTCACGCAATTCCTAACTGTTCCACTGTTCCTAACAACACTACCGAATACCCGCATCTGTAAATCTAGTTGAGAGTTACATGATTGCGACCCCTAAAGGGATTGTTCGCATCAGAGATGGCAAAAAAAATAACACGCAGGCAGATCAGGTCTTTGGGGTATAAATGGTAAGAGAAACGTTTCTCTCCTAAAAGCTCCGGTACTGCTAGCACTTTGTAGCTGAATGCATTAACATAGTGGAAGGATCAAGATGCGGTGATTCCCGATCGAACGGATACGATTCGTTTCTATACAGCTTATCAAAAAGCTTTTAATTAGGATGTGTAGTTTCTGTTACAGTAAACATTCAATGAATACGTATTTGAAAGTTTGGATTGTAATGCTCTTTTATTGTTTCACAGTATGTTATGGTTTACAGTAGAAGATTAAACTAGATATAAAGTCAAACGTTATTTGAATTTATTTAATTATGGTAACCGTATAAAGTCCCTGCAAAATGTTAGTTGGTTTTAATATAGATTGTTTTGATAGAGTAGACATAATAGAAAACCATGAACATGAAAAATGTCTTTGTCAGAACCACATTAGTAAAAGAGTAGTGTTAGTTCTTTGGTAAATTTGTAACGGAAATTGTCCATTATATAAATTGCTCAACGTGAAAAAACATCGGAAAAGTGTGGGAGTACTTATGAGGCTCTTCAATTTGGGGCAAACCAGAATTTACCAATATTAGCTCCAATAATTTGCCTGGTAATGACAATACGCCGACGGTCATAGCATTGTATGTCCAATGATAACTAAATCTACCAGACGAAAACTTCAGACAGATCAATTTAATTTACAAAAAGGACCTACTGAAAATACTAAAAATCTGGATCAAATCGTTGAGGACGTGGTGCAACATTGCATAACAATTTGGTTGAAGAAGTACATACTTCATTCAGTTGTCAGAACAACATACAGCTGCTTAGCATCCAAGGATACTTTCATATAGCCCCACAAAAAGAAGACACATTTTGTAAGATTTTAGAATCTTGAAAACCATTTTACAAGATTCCCTGGCCTACACTACACGAATGTGGTTTACCTTCGTACCTCCTTCAATCAGTCTGTAATCAAACTTTACAAGCCGATAATTTTGCATTTTTATTGGAACAGAAGAAAACTTTGTTACACTTTCTTATCATGGAGCGGTGTTTACCAACTACGAAATCGCCAATTTGCATGAAGAGAAATTGGTTTGTTGATTTTTGTGGTGAATGGGCTGGTATATTCCAAAAAATCTTAACTGTGTAGTAAGTGGCTGACAATAATGTCCATTTACTCTGTGTAGTTCTTGGACAGTTACATTATATTTTCTAGGAAATGTCAGACAAGTGTACGACAGTCCAGTTGTTCAATGTCGTTAAAAATTGAGTACTTAATTCAGAAATTCAATAATAGCAAGGACCAAACAGGTGGAGTGTGTTTACTGTCCAAGCACTAAACAGGTGGAGTGTGTTTACTGTCCAAGCACTAAACAGAGAGTATACCTTTGAAATCAAAGCAGCAAATGTAGTATCAGCAGAGTTCTTGCACGTTATTGACAATAACTGGCAAATCTTCTGCATGTTTGGTTTTAGAATTGAGTTATAAAACGTAACGTAATCGTTCTAACCACTGGCCAGTTCAATGGCCTAATTTTGACAATATTGACAGAAAGAGGTTTTACACTTAGAATAACTACTATTAACCGCTTAATTTCATATTTTAAAAGATACTAACATTTAAAATTCAAATTCTCGTGTGCACGTATAGGTAATTATTAATGAAATTTATGTGAAAATTATTTCGTAAAAGATTAGTTCAATAATACTAAAAATAAACTTCTTGAATTTGTGAAACTAGCTGTAGTTCTATTAGAAAAGAATAAGGAAGCTATTATTCTGTTTTTTATAAAACTAAATAAGTTATCCTATAGCTGTAGAGTATATGTATTTGCGTACATACATGTAATACAATATTTCGTTTGACGACGAATGGCGTATTTGACCTTTTACAGCACCACATCGGCGCCACTGTTCATGCACATATGTACGTCATTGAAAATCAACTAAGCATCCTCATATAAAAATATTCAATCAAATTGTTAATGACAATTAAGTATAGAAACAAGGTAAACATTATGCACCATTTAGGCAGACGGTTAATCTCAAGAACAAATTTAATAGAAATTCTACGCATTCACAGGATTAACTTAGCAAAATGGTTATCTTATATGAAACCGATCAATATAAAATTAATCAATAACAGTGATTTTATTGCCTCAATAATTAAGGACCAAATATTTCTGTTAAACCAATTTTGCAGTTTAGTTTTATTTTAATGTTTGTTACTATTGAGGGAACACTTTTGTGCAGGAATTAGTCCAGTAAATTACAGACTAATAGAACTACAATTTCATCATTGATGTACTGGCTTGGAGTGACCCCAGTATTCAATGTTTTCCACTCATTTTCTGTGTTGTTGATATTAGATTAGATTAGGGATATGGGTGGCACCACGGGCTTCTTTCACCACGACCTTTCAGCTCCATTGTAATCCCCATTAATCCTAGAAGGCGCCCTCTAACTTTGCTCTCTTTATGACCCTTAGCGTCCTTGAGAGTGGCTCCTGTAGCTGTGCGCTGTGGGATTCACTGTGCCCAACATTAGAAACCTTGTCCTTGCCAGGCCTTCGCAATGGCACAGCACATGGATTGGGATTTCTTCTTCCTTCTTGCAGAATCTGCAGGTGGCATCTTCCGCTAGTTCTATGTTGCACATATGCCTATTTAGTCTGTAGTGACCTTTCAACAGATTTACTATAATTTTGACGGTTTTCCTGTCTTTACCAATCAGGTCTTTAGTGAATTTAGGCTTCTGTTCTTTTAGGAACTATTTTGCCTGTCTCAATCCAAGTAATATTTGCCACCATTCCGTGTACTTGTTGATGATTTATTTTAACTTTTAGCTCTTGTGTCTAGAATGCAGTACCAGAATCAAGATATTACATTTTGGACCATTTCTATCACTTGAACGATATCTTGCACTAGTCTTCCATATTTTACTTGACCTCTGACTCCCTAAGCGTATAATCTCGATAAATCATGTTACTGTGCTATTACTACTAAATATATTAACTGCTCTTTGCTTGTGAGCCAGTCAAAATCTTAACTAAAGCTTAATTATTTACATATGTACTTAAGAGAGATCCGCATAATGAGTTGTCCTTATTTACATCGGGAATTATACATACGAAAAAGGAATTAAATAAAGATGTTGACAACTTGATTACAATCTAGAATTTTCCGAAACAAAATTCAGGCAAACACATGTACTAACAGTAATTATCCAGTGAGCAGATATCACAAAATCTAGGGAGTAGATTTTTTGGTGCAACATACTAAATTGTCCGTGGTATACACACGTTTTACTTTGCGACTGTCACTGAAATAAATATGTTGTGGGAATACATAAACTCTCGTATGGTCAAGTTTATTTCAAAAGAGATATATGTAACCGGGTACGCTGCAGATTAAACACACTAATTTGATATCCGGAGCGGAGCGAAATATTCTTTCTTCCTTAACATTAATCAGAACTGTGTATGTAGTACACGAAGAATATTACGTGCAACGACAAGCAATTTAGAAAAGTCAGGTTGATATTAAGAGAACCTTATATCAAGAATTATATCCTTACAAATCCTGGCATGTCGTATATAACAGATTACAATGAAAAACAGTTTTAAAGTTTTAATTTACACTAGCGTTGGATTACTTTAGACTTTATAATCTCTTTATAAATTGCTGGAAAATACATTGTTTGAGAGTACCTCGTATTTTGCACTATACTTTATTGTATTTTGCAAAAAAAGGGATGAAAGAGGTGGAACCTTGTTTTGACAAAACATTTGTAACTCATTTCATTGAGCTAATTCCTATAAAGTTTGTCTTGTTGGAATCAGCCATACTCCATCAAGTTAACAGCTACAAATTAGATTTAATCTGATTAATGACATGTATGCTAAAGTCTGCAGTTATTTTTCCTAAAAATGTTGGTATTTTTTGAAAATATTAAATTGAAACTGGTATCTGGACCGTGGATTAACAAAACAGGCTAAGAAAGAAGACTACCACGTTTGGCCAATTGATCAAAGCATACATCATTCAGAAAATACTTACAGAGTAATGCGCCATAATTTGTATTAAAATCAAATATATCCCTAGCCAGATATCTTATAGAAGCGGCGCAAATTTGTTGCCAATAATGGAAGATATTGTTAGACTAGCTTTATAAGTTCATCGATCATTAAGTCTATGGTGGACCTCGCAAAGCAAATGTGGATTACATTGTGATCAATACTGCCCTGTTAACTGTACAGTAATATGATAATAAATCACACAAAATTGCAGATTGTTAGGCACCATAGCTACAAACCAATTCCAACAGTGTAGCTTTCTATCGTGGTCAAATTTTGCTACAGTGCTATGGAACATGAAACATGATGAAACCAGACATATTTTAACAAAGTCGACACCAAATATGTATATATGTACCTACTATCGTATCCCTATCTCATCCTTATTTGTGTAGTTTCATTTTAAATCGAAGTAGTTAGACGCAAAAGTGAAACAGACCTATAACAACTGTGCAGTATGAAATATCATAAAATCTTTTTTAACAATGTCATTTCAAGAACTGTGGGCCTATCCAAATATAGATAAATTTCGGTAACTCTAAACACCACGACTTGTAAATAATTCAGGACGGAATGCCGAATGAGTACAAATTTTACAAACTAACGCATAATTAACATTCCTTCTACCAATAAATTCATGCCTAAAACTGACTTAATCGCTGACATCTGCTTAGAACGGCCAGAGGATTTTAAACAAGACAGAACTTTCTGGAATTGCCGGTCTCTGGTACATTTACTTATTGTTAGATATAGGCTTTCATATGCACCAAATTCTCATAGTGAATTAATTTCTTTTACTAATTTAAGCCTTAATCCTTTTCGATATGGTGTCCGTTCTTAATAAAATGTTGCATTACTACGGAAAATTCACCTCTTTCAAGCCGAAAATGGCCTCCATATTCTTCATATTTATTTACAATTGATTTGTAGTCTGTTTAATATAAATCTGATCACAATCTTTACATGCACATTTCTAATTCTCAGACTTTTGTCTCCCGAATTAATTTAACTGTGGTATTTGAAGTTACCAAGATTATTCTGTATTCTCCCATAGAATTTAAGACGCTTTCTAGTCGGGTGTGCTGGGTTTCATGCAATTGCAGTGAGTAATGCAAAGTTCAATATAAGCGTATATGGTGATCACACAACCTTTCCTATATGAATCAATTTGAAGCTGAAAATACACAAACAAATAAATTGATATTAATTGAGCAATTTACCAAAGTACTTACATTTTCTGTTGATTTGGCAAAAACCACTTCATGTCCTTGGGATCTCCGTATTACCACTATGACTAAATGGGTGAAACATGTTACGTCAAAAAATGAAAAATTGGCCTCGACCAATTATACCATAAAATTAAACTCAAACAGAGAGCTGCTAAATTAGAATATTACCAGAATTTTTGTAGCATCTTGTCCTATGGTATACTCCTATAGGAGACGCCATTATAAGCCCATACATTGTTGCTATTGCGTCAGAAAAGAATTCTAACTGTGACTTCTTACTTTCACTACACAATATCCAAACGGTATGATTTTGTATTCCATACCCAAAACTTCCAACATTCTGTTGGATATTGCGAAGAGATGCATTTTAATGACAGTTGACTAATATAAAAAGTTTTATTTATTGCGTGCCCATCTACAAGTGTAAAACGTAACGAAATGAGTTCGAAGACGTAACAATTATCACCGTGTTAGTGACTTTGACAGGGTTAGAATTGTAGCCTAGCGAGATGTTGGTTTGGACTATCGCGAAATTGGCCGTCGTGGTTATTATACTGCAATGTCGGTAATGCGTGTGTGTCGTGTGTGGCCGAAGAAGGGAGAAGAATACGAAGAAGATCAATTAGTCAGCCGAGGCGTACCACAGAAGGTCAAGGTAGGCGCTTCAGATAACTAGCTCTACGATACCGTTTTGCTACAAAGCGTGAAATCGCGGACCAACGGTTTGGAAAAGAAGATAGACCTATTATTATGCGTACACTATATCGCTGCATTCGAACCTTAGAATTTTTTTCATACCGTCCACGATCAGTGCTTCCTTTGACAGCGACACTGTCAGGATTGGGAAGCAGAATGACATAACGTCGTTTTCATCGACGAATAGAGGACCTGTCTAGGCATGCACGATTATGGCCGTCCACACGTCCTTTGTCCGTTCCAGGAGTGTACTGGTGGTAGCCAAACACATTATTATATTTTTTTTTCGTATTACATGTTAATAAAATTTCTTACAAATGTTATCGTTTTATTTCTGATGTAAAACTATCACATTGCCAAAAAATAAATTTAAACAAATGATTCCTTCTGGATGTAACACTTCTAATGTTACTAGTTTTACTAGTTTTAGCTAAAATTAGAGTTTCTTCGGCATTCGATTTTGCAGTCTTTAACGTTACACAACAAATTTTGATAGGTACTAATTAACAATTCGTCCAAAAATCACTTGTTTACGTAATAGACTAGATTTAGTTTGTAGCTTCAGAATACGAAATACGTCAGACACTCCTGTAACGTCTTATTTAAATACAATTATCTCTATAATTTATTTCATCGTAAATGCGACATAATCTCTAGTGGCTTCAAATCAACAGCACATAAAATAGAAAGCGAATAATATTCTGCCCTATCTACCTACAGATAAGGATGTATATAAAGGTATACGCAAAGTGTTTGGAACTTCCCAGTGTGTACTTAGGCATTCCCCAAAGAAAACACTGCGATTGAAGTACCTGGGACGTTGCCCGTTCATTTTCTTGTATACAGAATTTAGTCTGTTTGTATTAGTTTTTACGTTAAGTAAATTAAATAGCACCGAGAGCATTTTATCCCAAATGAGAAACGATTTGCAATTTAAACCGCGTATCTGTGAGACCTACCGTAAATTACAACGTTATCGCGTGGAAATAATAAATGAATGACCTGCTTTTTCTACCTAACGGTCAGAAAAACTGTAATTTTTCAGAAACGAATACAAGATTTAGTTAAATTTTGGATCGTCCTCGTAATGGTTAATTATGTTAGAATTAGTTTTAATACCACGTAATAAATCTTTAAGGGAAGAAGGCAAACAAATCCTAGTGCAGCTTCTGTATTGTTCTCTAGTTAAGTATAGATTTTCACACATTTAAATGTATCGTTAGATGAATTTACACTTTATCATGTGGCCAGATTCTACTGAAACTTTTGAGAGATTATTGATCATGTGCATTTTGGTTCAATGATTTACACTCTTACGGGTTTGGTTGGTAATTTCAGTATTAATCTAATCGTGCCAGTCTACATTATGGATATATCAAGTGATTAATTCAATGTATTTACGTTAAAAGTGTTCTAGATGATTTATCCTGCTTAATCGAAGAGCTTTTCATTCGAGTTCACATAAATTTGTGGCATGTAGTTTTGCAAAAACAATATCTGTCTGCTAAGGATTTTATTGTTATTCTACAGGATGTTTTTAAGCGCTTTGCACTGCTACCATACAGGTCTTAGCTCTGTTCATAGATAGAGTTTTAATCTTACAAGTAGCGGGTTTTCTTTAGCAGACTCACATTTATATATTTGCACTTAAAGTAGTTCAATTTATTGATCTGATTTCATTTCTCTTCTCCCTCTTCTTTTTTGGCACCACTCCGGAATCCACTCAACTATCTGTACCAACAATAAGTAGAGCAACCACCATTCCTCAAAAACGAGTACGCTCGTATTATAGCCCAAGATTAAACAAGACAAAATTCTGTATAAGCTTTCAAAGCAATCTAGCATCAGCTGCATCATCAACTGCGTTTCCTACCAATCACTACGAGAGAACTACTTTGCATGCGTGCCAAACTTGTGTGCCTGAAAGTGCAACGATTCTAGAGCAGTAAGAGAAAAGTACAAATTAAAGGAAGCAAAGACCGTTGTTTGGAGTTAAAAATTAAATAACAATTCATCCCTTTTGACCAATTTGAACAGAAAACTGAACAATTTGATGTTGTCTTGTGACAAGATGGTGTTAATATTCTACGGTTCAAATTGCCCATTAAGTCTACAAGGTTTTGGCTGAAGTTCCTCTATTTGCCATTATCTCTGCGAGAATCCGAAGAAAGCATGATTCGCATCTAATTGCATGACTACAGGTATCTAGGTATCCCTCTAACTGGTTGTGAGTAAATCTTATACAGCAAATTGTGATAAACGGCTACCTTAACTAAGACGAGCTTAGGCCAATAACCCTTTCGAAGATATCAATAGTGAATTCTATAACCTTTCTATAACGCATGGAATTTTTCCACCCAACTTTCTTGTAAACTAATCACTGTGATCAACTGTGAGATGGCAATATTTTCCGAAAAGTAACGTTGCTGTCCGCTCCATCTCTAGCTAGACCGTTTGGAACTTCATTGTTCGGAATTCTACAACGACTAGGGTTCCTGGAGTAATCCATTCATTGAGTACGTTACAGGAAATAGTTTTTATAGCAAGAAGCAGGCGATTGATCAAAGATCCAAGTATACATAGTTAGTATTTTAAAAGTTGCAAATACGAGAATGAAACAAAACCTCCTCCAGATATTCCACGAACACATGGCGCATATAGTCGATATGTCAGGCTCTGTAATTCATATATCTAAATTCCAACTTAACTAAAAGGTCAGTGATATTTTGACCCAAAACAGAGATATTAATTGATACTGTTCTTGTATGTAATCCAAATATTTAACTTACATAAGAATTTGCAAAAAATAAGTACCTGTTATATTAACTACATATAAAAATAGCACAGTACATTAGTAATAAAAACTTTTATGATCACTTTTTCACAATGTACTTACGTATTTTGAACATTTTTTAGAAACATATTTGTATAATAACTGCAATAAATTTTTTCTTTTTTTAATTTATTTTGTATGAAATGGAAAGATAATTATTTAATTTTAATAAAAATATATGAAACATAACAGATAATAACTGCACCCATATCTCTTTTACAAAATAGAGCTATGGACTAGCATTAAATATGTTTCAACGCAACATTTTTGTCCTTTTTTTTGTCCTTAGGAAAAGATAAAGAAGAAGAATCTAATGAATTCTTAGTTAACATAATGTTTAAGCCACTAACCGGTAAGCATGGATTATTACGTCTTCAAAATTCAACATTTTGATCAAATTTCTTCGAGCCATATACATATGCACATTCTTTTATATTAGATATTCTACAAAATGGGATGATATTTTATTCATGCTGTAATTCATTTTATAAAATTTTGGAAACGTAATCTCCAGATATGGCCTCTAAACCTTAAAAAACTCTAAAGCAATACTTATGCTGAAAATGCTATGCCTCAAAATTACAGGACAACATTCATCAATGTTACTTTGAGAAGTTCATAAAAATCTCAACTATCACTGGTGGAATTTATATCAGAAAACTCTGCAATAACTGTCATTTAGAAGGTTGTCACTATATACAACGTTCACCTTGCTGAAATCATTATGACAGGCATCGGAGTATTTTGTTTGGTTATGGTATATTTATTTTGGGTTTAGTTCGTCATGGTTAGAAGTTGTTGTTTCTTCAATTTTGATTACACATTGGTCATCTGTGGAAGAGGAAGGCACTCGCTAATGAATCTTACTATAAGTCCCATTCCTGTTCTATCGGATCAAAATTCGGGATTCACGATCACCATAACGCCAGCTTCATGTCTTGAATGAAAATTTACGCCAACAAAGGGCTTGAAAGCTATTACAAGTTCCTCTAAACAATATTGAATGTTGCACGATATAAAATATTACTCTTAGTGCAAGCTGATAAAGCAAGGATAGATTTAGTAGCAAAGGAGGATTATTCGAGATCCCAATCAGCTTGCTCCCGTGGAAATTGCAATGATCTCGCCGACGTACTGTGGTCAAAAGCGAACTGCTTTAGTCTCATACATAAGATTGGGCAGTGGGTAAAATCCAGAACGATGAACCCCGCCCAGAAAAAAATTTGCATGGTTGTGTGTACGGCAAGGATTTACAAAAATGTATGCCTTCGTTAATGACGCTATAAAAATTTTGCATAAAAATACATCCGAGCAAAAGGCAATTGGGAAACAATAATTCTTCAGCGGATCCCAAGCCACCAAGGTATTGAAGGGATCGAGAATGCAGATAAGCCTGCTACAGAAGCAACAAATATGCCTTTTATTGAACTTGATCCCTATTGTGATCTGCAAAAATATTAATACATCTGAGAAATCTCTCCATTCTAGTGACATAATAACTAAAGAAAATACTGTTGTAGAGTAGAAGACATGACGCAATTCCACACTAAATGCATCCGAGAATTCGACCTTTTTTGGATACCTCAGAAATTTCTGTAACTTTTGATTACTTACTACCTGCCTCTACTATTCTTTTTTTCAGCTTCAAAACTTATATATTCTCATTAAACTTCAACCTAACTTTTTGTTTATTTCCTAAACACGGCATTCTCTTGTAAGAATTCTTGGCCTCAAGAAAGACAAGAACAACTTTTCTAAAGTTGTAGTAATTTACAGTTGTTCTTCAGATATAAAATGCCGAACAAACTGTTTTGCAGAATGCTAATCGAAGGTCGATATTGTGGGTATGTGGTCAGATTGTCCCTTGGTGGAGAATACTTTTTTCTTTCTAACCACTAATCCCTTTTTTCCTCCTCCTCCCCATCTTACTTATTTCACGCAATAGTTTTTTATATGCATGGTAATTTGGTTTAGAAGTTCAAGAACAAATTAACTAAATTTTCAGTAATTTTGATGAAAATAATTGCTTCGGCTTTTATGGGGTTCGAATTTCACCGAGTGACGACATAGGTTATTCATCGATTAATTAGAAATTATGGTTAATTCAAGACCTGATTTCATTTTATGAATAACCTTATGTCTTGCATACAAATTATTATTATTTGACATTTAAAGTAATTAAAGTCTATGGATATTAAATATATCGCTCTAGTTAATTATTTTTGAAATGCTATTAATGCAATATTTTCTCACGTATTTATATTTCTTATAATCCAAAAAATTCAGATAGGCCTATCAAAACATGCATACAAATGTGGCAAACAGATTATTTTCATTACTGCGTATACATACATCACTGACCGTAAAATACACATAACGATACATTATTGTAATTGCGTAAACGCCCAGCTTAATTGCAACATCTGATGTCTATCATGTTGCACGTTGTTGGGGACCGTGCATTCCACTTGTGTCACAAAATTTAATTCAGAAACTATTAGCGTACACTTAATTGGAACTACTGTTAATACATTCGGTGATAAAATGTTAATGCTATACCGGTAAACTTTGTATTATGATTTGACCTATTTTTCTAACAATAAAAAATGATGAATATTAAGTTAACGCGTTATATAATATATCATCTAATCGGATCTGCGACAGATCACGTATATTTTTAGGTGGGTACCATCTAGACTAAACAAAATCCTTTCCTTCTCAGCCATTTTTTATTATAGGATGAGCAGGTGGGTATTATTAAAATATGAATTTTAGATTGTTGGCGTAATCCTTGCTTGTCTTGCCGTAAATAATGTATCTGCAAGCCTGACATCTGATATTTTCCTACTTCAAACTTTAATCGAAATATTATGCAGTCCATATTATGTATTCGCATATCCTGAATTTTTCTTATAATAAATATCAGAGAATAATCTAAGACTTTTTTTTTTTTTTAGTAAAACAAAATACATATTGTCATAGTCTTTAAAATATTGATCTGACACTTTTGCAAATGGATACTTAATCTTCCTTAATTTTTGCAAATACCAAAAATAGCAATAATTTTAGCTGAACGTTTCGAAAATCCACACTTGTTGCTAGAATCATGACGGGGCTACTCAGAATGCTAATAATTAATTCAGAATTCTGCTTTTTCCTCCAAAAATAACGGAAAAATAAGTGTTGACATTTTGATATTTATGGCAGTTGCGGGTAACATTTCTGTCGTTTTCAATCATAACTAATCAGGTTTATAATAGTCAGATTAATGTTTCGTCAGAGCAATTGCAATTTTTTGTTATGATTTTTTCTATTTAAGTCAACAGAATGTTTTGTAGCTGATTCGCGTAGTTATAAACCAATTTATTCTTTAATCATTATTAGAACTAACAAATAGTGTCCAATTCTTCTTACTTCTGTTTTAATAATCTTGCCCTTAATAATAAAGAATATATGCCCATAAGGCTGCACCTATATGTATTTGTTTTGTGAGTTAACGGCTTCATAATATCGGACCAATACTGATAATCTAATACTTCTACCAATTGATACCAGTTGATATATATTTGTGGGGAATGCTTTGAAGAACATATTAAAGATTCCTGTGGGTGACCAGTGTTGGGCGACATAGTTGGTTTAGAAAAATTTCTATTAGTTACACACTTGTCACAACCAAATATCCATATTGTTTAAATATTCGATTAGAAACTCTTTAAAGATTCCTGCAGAAGTTCTAAGTGCACATTCCTACACTACACTGGATATTGTCTGTCTCGCTGATGCACAATCACACATCGAGGACTCCAACTTTCCATATTTGAATACGACTGCTATGGTCCGTCCTTATCCTATTAAGACGTGTCCAGGCCCTTCTTGGTTGTACGATGTCAGGTTGTTTAATTGTGATGGAAGGACAATTCTATGCGTTTCAAGGTGAATTGAGGCAAACAGAATGGTTGGAATTCTGTTAACCATTGCTCAAACAGCTAAAGGTTGTCGTTGGTACGGTGCATGGCAGCTTTCAGACCAGGTATTCTGAACCGTATCCTCTTTTTCCCAAGTCTTGCAAAGAATATGGTTGTTCAGGATTCTGTCGAATTAATTTATTGAAGTCATCTCTCTTTCAAAAGTTATCTACATATGTGGTGGCACGTGGCTCAGGATAGGTAGCTATTAAGTTGGAGTGGATCGTAAGATGTCGCCTGATTTTGTTTAGTAATAAATTTAGTAAAGTGTCGATCTTGTCTGTCGAGCTTGTAAGTATATTCTCATCTAGTTTTATTCTGTTAATAATTTGTTTGAAGGAAGTGATGAATGATTGATGAATTCACGTTGTTATTTAACCAATGTTGATTCAGCGTCTAAGACGTATATGGTTGGTTATTGAAATAAAGATTCGTCCTTCTTTACCATAGCAATATTAGAATTATTGCTTGCATTATCTGCCACACATCTTATAACAGTAGTTTCAATATCACTCATAGCAGCTCTTCCTGAAATAGTTTTCGGTGTCCTCTTCCTTCTTTACTTACTTCTTCTCTACTTTGCTCTCTTTTTACTGTTGTCTGCACGCCATTTATTGTTATAAGTTGTTGTTATTTCTATTGCATTTTGCACTGCATTATTGAGGTATTACTCACTATGGAATCGGCATCGTATACTAATACATAAGTAACAGCAAAGCCGAAGATGCACATGAATTGTTATAAAATCATTATATGCGTGATCTTATGAATACATGTATTCAATACTTCGCCCAATCTAATACAATATGAAATTTATATTTTAGCTATTACTTTGACTATTACTAATAATGATAAGTTAACACTTTTAAATTTTCATTAAAACAAACACTAGTAAAGTCTTTCATATTAGCTGCAGATTTTGCCAAACTTTCAAAATATTTTTTTTGTTACAGGTATGTGAACTTTTTTCGAATTCACCAAGAAATGTCACCGAAAAGGTAACGATATTTTTTTGTAGTATTGTTTTTTCTGTAATAAATTAAGAATTCAACCTTGCTGTGTGATGAATGTGAAAGTGTGTGATTTTCTAAGAAAAAACTAAAGAAAAAATAGAATATCACAAAATTCGTTAGTATAGCCTATTTGCATAACTTTACATGTCATTAGGAACCATCACATTCCTTTTCATGTCGCCACTAATTTATTATTAAATGGTTGTTTTTCCGAAGTGTGTATTTATTAGTCGTTACGAAATATCAATTCCGAATATTTCGTTTGAATCGACTGGTGCGACATCTCTAGTTGAGCAGCTAAATTGTTGGTGTACGAGCTGCGTAGATAAAGAAGAATACTGCAGGAAGGTGTTATCGATTTTTGTTTTGTGGTTATAACTTGTATAGTACAACGATAATACTTTTCAAACTTATTTAAAAGAATAACATAAATGTTATACTTTTGAAGTAAATACCCTGAATTTAGAGGGATATTGTATTAGTAGAAGTCTTATAGTGATTTCACATGGGTACTATCTGATTAGAAGTGACAATTGTAGGTTATGAAATTGAAATACCGGCAATATACTAACACCTCAGACAATATTCTCAGTTTAAAGAAGATTCTCAGGTATGGTTATGCCTTATTATACTTGTAATATATAATTGCTAGAAGTTAAATTTATTGTATTATTACAGAAGAAATGACTTTAATGTCGTTGGCACACTATTTACAACTACTGGATCGAAGTTGGCGTTCGCAAGATGCTTATAAAATAGCTAATCTCCTCTCACTAAGACATGAACATGTAGAAAGTGTAAATTTACATATTGAGAACCCTGAGACAATGGTGGAAAGATTTGTGACAGCTCCAATTGATGAACTAGCAGTTTTTCATTTGAAATGTCTATATGCACTTTCTCAAAAGAGATACAATGAAGCGTATCAATTACAAAGTGCATTAACCCAAGCATTAACAAAGATAATACAGTCACAGAAAGAAGAAAACTGGTTTTTACCAGTTATGTATGTTGTTTGTTTAGATTTACGTACTGTTGCTCAAAAGGCTGAAAGCGAGAAAGTTGGTAACACTGAAAAACCAGGTGAAATACTGGAAAAAGCAGCTGAAAGTTTGATGGGTTGTTTTCGAGTGTGTGCTGCTGATAATCGGTCATCTGAGGAGGATACTAAACGAATAGGGATGTTGAATTTGGTAAATCAACTCTTTAAAGTGTATTTTCGAATAAATAAGTTACATTTGTGTAAGCCGCTAATCAGAGCGATTGAATCATCTCCATTCAAAGAAAGTTTCTCTTTAAGTCAACAAATAACGTATCGATATTATGTTGGTCGTAAGGCTATGTTTGATAGTGATTATAAAGCGGCTGATCAGTATCTTACGTATGCTTTTGAAAATTGCCACAAATCAAGCAAAAGAAACAAACGATTAATACTAATTTATCTTGTACCTGTAAAAATGCTTTTGGGATATATTCCCAAGAGGGAAGTTTTAGAAAAATACGATGTTATTCAATTTTGGGATCTGGTAGAAGCAGTTTGTCAGGGAAATTTAAAATTATTTGATGAACTAATGGAGAAACATGAGTCATTTTTTATAAAATGTGGGATTTATCTAATTATCGATAAGTTAAAAATTATAGCTTATAGAAATTTGTTTAGAAAAGTATATCTCATCCTTGATAAGCATCAAATACCAGTTGAAGCTCTACAAACGGCTTTAGTAAGTTTAGGACAAACTGATGTTGATTTAGATGAAACTCAGTGTATTGTAGCTAATTTAATTTATGAAGGAAAGATCAAGGGGTATATTTCACATCAACATCGAAAGGTTGTAGTTAGCAAGCAGAACCCTTTTCCACCATTAACTAGTTTATCTTAATATGTGAAGTATTTTTAGTTTTTAATAAATCATTTTTTTACATGAATAATTTTTTTCATTTTCACAATTACTATATAAATAAATATAAAATATAAAGGCTTTTTTTGATAAATCCAAGATCCAAGTAACATAGATTATTGTGAACATTTTGAAAAGTATCATTCAATTGTATAGATTTCTTCAATAACTCAGTTTATTTTGTAGTTGTAGGGGTACAATTTCTAGATAACTGTCAACTTTACAGTTGATTAAATAGAATAGTGATAGTGCTGCCATCTATTACGAACAACTTCGATTGTCGAAAAAATCAATAGCTAGAGTTCAAAATAGGTTACTTGAGAACTATATTAGTCTATAAACGATTTAAATGAATGACACCTACAATGCTCGAAGTAAAGATGGCGCTAATTAGCGCAAAATATCCCGATATACATAAATAATCTTGGTTTTGAATGCACTAATGTATTAGGACCATTATTCATTACATTACTGCTTTTATTTTGTAACAGACCTACACTCTTCCTGATTACTTACAACGAAAAACCAGAGGGTCATTATTTTCTAGAGAAAAAGAAATCTATTAAATTGCGAGCTGTTCAGCCCACGGTCCTTTATCTTTCAGTATAATTAAGCCGAACAAAAACATTTTATAATTACAAAATCAATAGATAGCATCAATTCTAACTACTTAACTAAAGAAAAGGGATTTCTCTTCGATTAATATGTAGATTTTAAATTCTAATACCTTCTGTTAGAGAAGAACGTAATAATTAATTTGGATAAAAGTCTTATTTGATGCTGGAATAATAGCTTGGTGTTACATATTTTAAAGAAGTGTGAAATTAGATTGAAATGTTGAAAATTGGTGAAAGTAATATATTCATCAAATTGACAACAATTTAAGATACTCATTTGCTCTAGTTGTCGAAGAGCCAATTGTAAACACTGAGGAAATTGCAGTAGCAGGTATTGGGAGATATAGACGCACACTTAATTTTAAATTGTATTGTTTTCTAACAAGGAGAACTTCAAGTGAAGTACTTTTCTTGATATATATTTGTTTTAAGTTATCCAGCAGGTGGTTTCATGTTCATTCACGCTGTAATGTTATCGCTGCTTTTGCAAGCTTCTTTTTAGACTCTGCTTTTTGTACGTCACAACATTCAGGTTTCCAGTGTAATGCTCAGTAATAGTTCGCTACCAGATTAATGCTTCAGCGTTTCTGGTCTTTTCTCTCTGCACCCTTTACATCTCCTTCGAACGTTTGGTTTGCCCAATGCTAGCGGCCGGCGTCTAGACTCTATGGGTAGTAGTCCAAATGGAAATGACGAAAGTTCAACTTAAGAGACATCGAGTACCTCAGTTCTCCTCCTTAATTTTGCAGATTGTCTTCGACGATTGCTTTGACAGTTGTGTCTTTATTGGAGAAACTGACGAATTGCTTCCTCGAATGTTTTTCGTTTAACAATTATTTCCACCTCAAATGTATTGATCGTTTACTATTTTGCCAAAATTTGGAATGACAAATACTTTCCATTTGGGTTTTGCAAAGGGCAATACAGAAATTTGTCATGCAGCTGACACACACCTCTTCTTTACGAAACTGTCTTACCATTTGCTGTAAGTTACATGTCAAGTGAACATTGGAGGATATTTTCTGATTCCAAAAGATTTTTTTCACGATATTTATTTCAAGTTCAAAGCCAGATCACACACAGCATTCTTCGAATTCGTGCTATTTCTGTGTTAGGCTACATAGTTATCGAAGAATCCTTCTATTCTAATGAGACGACTTATTTTACAAGTACATTGGGCAAAACTGTCGCAAGTAATTTACTCAGTAGTAGCGATATGATTTCAAATTATCAAACATGTCTGTAAATTAGTTCTATGACGTAAGAGTTAACGTGAAGAGTTATAAAATCTAAAAATCAACGCCATTAACTTTAATCCAGCAATCTACACAATTACAGAAATTGGCGTATATTTCAGAACTACAAATCTTTAGTTGTAATAACCTAATGGAATATTCAAACCGTTTATTAAAAATTAGTCGTTCTTTATCTAACAATTGCATTACTTTGATTATGCAGAATTTCTGTCTTATTAAAAGTTAAAGAAAATTATTTTTTTCTGTTAAACATAATTCGATTTGTAAAATAACGTTGAGAGATGCCAGAAAATAATAAACACAAAATATGCCTATAATAATTAGATCTTGCATACGAAGCTTCGCTGATGAGAGCTTTTTGGTTAAAACGGAAATCACATGATCCGAAGCCAACGCTTGATCTTGTTTCATTGTTCTTTCGTTAGCAGGACGATTCCAACAATAGGCCATGGGGGCCTATTATAGGCATTTTTTGTGTTTATTATATTATTGCATTATTAGACACGGCTATCGTTTTTTATATAGTGCAGTACAACTTTCACGAATAAAACAATAAATAAAAAAATTGAATTGACGAAATACATACCGCAGATGTACATATGCCAGTATTTTCATCAATTTTACCTTTCGAAGTGTTTAATCATGATTATAACAATGCACCTCCCTAATTTAATCCGCTTTCGCATTATTATTTCAACTAATCTGATCCGATATATAGTAGGTACCGAATTAATTAATGCAATAACGACGCATAACATTTTATGACCGAATTAATTGAACATTTTGCAAATGAAGTAGCACTCTTCGCGCAGCCTACAACATTAAATTTGTTCAAAAACACGGGTCGCCGCTCCATTTACGTCGAAAACTCAATTAACATCCGTTCCACGGGAGTGGGTCCATTATCATTTTTACTGAAATTCCTATACGGAAAACGATTTCGTGCCCGTACCGGACTTATGTAAGTCGTAGTCATAATTTTGCAGGTTGAAATCGCCTAGGGAATGTTTCTATCCACTTATTCTGTAGAGACGCTATAATCTAATAAAGAGAAGAATGCTCTCAATACGGTAATAAATATCGTTTGCGGAAATTGCGCCCCACGAATAGTCTTTTCCACGATCAGAGTTCATCGTGTGGATTATCTTAAAGCGCAGCGCTTACAGTAGTATCCATAGGAGGAAAATAAACGCAATTAACTCTCGTACTTCAACTTTAAATGGTGTAATACTTGTAATTCACTTCGCTAAAATCCAACGGTGCATCCAACGGAGTATTCGTTTGGTGTTTTCTAAGCTAACAATTTCTAGGCGAACTAATTCGGTAACGATTTAGTAAAAGCTCTTCTCTGTACTAAGCTTAATGAGCTAATAATGCCTAAAGACTCGTTTGGTGCCTGTTTAGTAAATTCGTAGGTCTGATGTGTTTTATTTTTAACACTATCGTATTCGTTATCACGTTTAAATCAATGAAACTAATTTAATGGAAATGTAGTTTTCTTCAGCTCTCTTCGATTAAACTTCAATTGGTGCCAGATTAATTGAACATTTAGAATTAGATAAAGGTATCTATGGTTCTACACAGTTTTTGGGCATTAAATGGAATTAATACTTACATTAGGTAATGGAATACTGTTAAAGTGAGATTAAAATTTATCATCATATACAATACCCATATTAAATTTATATTATCCCCATTAAGGAAAATCTTGAACGAATATAGAATAATTATAAATCATAAAAGTCATTAAAGCTTTCTGGGCTGAAAGAGTATTTCGATATAAAAAACTACGATTGTTTAGCGACAGAATTATCGAATTTTGGGTTGCAGAGCTGTTTAGAGTTTTCGGGATTCTTCAATTATTATATTTCGAAATCAAAACAGCTATAAAACTTTCTTTTTTGAACATATACATACATACAGCACATTGTATGGTTTCTGAGTGTATTTTATTAAAGTTCGAGCATACTGAGTAAATAGGTGAACGAATTGGTGCGTTAGTATTTGGAGAATGTAAGTTAAGCATTACGACCATGTATCAAAAATCTAAAGAAAGTACCAGAGAATCAGCAATGTGGTGCGAACTTTATGTATGAAGTAATATAACGTTTGCACAAATTTTTCAACAGGGTAAGAGGAGATTATGATCAGTATTTTTTGTTGATAAGTGCCACCCAATTGACATAAATATTTTAGAAACTTGCACAAACTGGCGTCTGTGACGGTGATAAAATGGACATCTAATCGCCTGAATGCGTTCCAAATCCACTTCATACAAATTATAAGTGGACAGAGTTGGTGAAGCACAATAATTAATAATTAAATTGATGTGCAGTAGTTACATTTACCTCTGGGTTATTTAGCAAACATCATCATGACTATAAACTTTTACAACATTTGCAGAGTCTGGCGGTTAGATCATTAACAAATTTGTTGAAAGATGTTGAAAATATTGAAAGAGACCAAGATTAGAAACTTTAACCAATTCCACATTTTTTTGGGAAGAAACCTGATTGTTAATTAGTGTGTGTGAGTGTATTGACAAATCACAACTGTGCAACTTTCACCTGTTTCGAATTTTTTTTCTGCTCGTCAGGGTATGATACGATAGCTTGATGAGGTAATCAATTTTCTCATCAGAAGTACTTATTTCGACTATCGTTGCTGTGTAGCATTTGAAGTCGGTCCCTATCTTGTTGCTAGACATTATTGTCCGATAAGTGTCATGCAGTTCCATCTTCTGGTATCTACTGGTTAACAGCTATAAGAAACGGGTTATCAAAGACTTGTTTGTTAATTTAATCTATTGTACCACACACTGAGAAGAACAAAGAAGTAAAATGTGTGGTGTAAATGTTTATCAAACTAAAATTATATTTTTCAATGTACAAGAATTTAAGGCAAAACAGAATAGACTTTTGGAAAGTACTGACGCAGTTTCGGAAATATGTTTTAGATTTTGCCTTTACTGCAACAATTTTTTTTATCTGTGATAGTTTTCAAGCTGCATTGCTTATTGGACAATCACTGTCGATGTTTATTTTTGTGTAAATGTACCCATCGTAAGTGATATTCCACTCTGTTAACTGTTTCTCTACAACGAACGGTACTGCTAAAAGCCTTAGCCAACAACAACCCCACAACTACACCCCACCTATCTTACAACCATGATCCTAAAACTAACAAAAAAATAGAGGGTGACCAGAGGAAAATTTTAGATGATACTGTACTCAGCCCTAGCAACTGATCAGGTGATGGTAGGGCAGTTATTAACCTCTCAAGGCGTGGTCATTTGCGTGTCTCAGTCGGAATGGAGCCGTGGACAGTTGAACATCGCGCGTTTATCTATGAGTTATATGGCTCAGCGTTCGTTTCAACGTTGACCGGCACGGAGCCGTACCGACCCGACCAACGATTATGAAATGGGTTAGAAGTTTTCGAACCACGGGCAACATTACGCCTGAAAATCCCGCAGGTGCTACACAAACGGTGCGGACACCTGAGAATATTGAGAGGTTCAGAATAGCAATGACTCCCGGAGGAGTCCCAATCATTCAGCTAGACGGTACGCACTTGCATTAGGTGTGAGACGTGAGTCATTCCGAAAAATTTTGAAACTGGATCTCAAGGTTCAGCCTTAGAAGATCTTGTCTGTACAGGAGTTAAAGGAAACTGATTAGCCCCCAAAGGTTCTTCTCCATAATGAGCCTGATGCTCTAATTGTCATGAGCGATGAAACTCATACTTAAATTAAATGACACAGTCTATCAACAGAATTGCAAATATGTACTGGACAAGGAAGAATCCAAGACAGTTTCATGAGAAACCGCTCAATTCGTCTCGTATGACTGTATGTATGGGGTTTCATACCACCCATTGCGTTCTTATTGGTCAGCATTATTGGAGATGCCTTCTCGTTGTCCCGACATGAATGTGTGCAATTTTTTTTATGGGGACACTTGAAAGAGAACGTTTTTTAATGAAAACTCGTAATTTGGATGATCTGAAGGAGGAAATTCGTGAAGGGGTGGCACTAATCGTCGAGGAGACACTACTACCAGTATGGCAGAGCTTCCTAAACAGAATTGAAAATTTCACCAGGGAAGAAGGCCGTCATCTTTCTGACCAGATTTTTGCTACTAACGTTAGATGGCATATTCTAACAAACATTTTAGAAAAGTAAATAAATTTGATTTTTTTTTGGCAAACTATCACAGTTTTGCGGGGACGGGTGTATTTTCTGGAACAACAATAGCCATGATTTAACAGTTTTTGGGTATTCCCAAAATGTGAAAATATTGGAAGAAATAAATGTAACAATGTATATAACTTCTAATTCAATTTTAGAACAAATCAGAAACATCCACTTTATATTTTTGGGAAATACTCTTAATTCAAATTTTTCTTTGCAACAGTGTATATTGTATTCTAGACAAGTTACATTCCTTTTTATCTCCTTATAGTTGCAATTTCAGAGAATGCGGTACTTGTTTTTAAGTAAAAAATTAAAATCTTATACAATACAAAGTCTGGTATGAAAGAATATTCTACTTTTATTAAAGCTGATGTTAATGCTGAAAAGTAAATATTTTGGTTTGGTACCAGGTTTACATAAAACAATTATTGTACATTTTTTTTAAATATCATTATAGCGTAATTAAACGGGGGAAATTTTAAAATAAATATTATTGGTAAGTATTTATTAATCAGCTTGAAACATATGTATGTAGGTATACTCTAAAAAACATATGTGTATCGAATATGTGTTCACCTTTTGTAATACCATTAGATTAATAAAACACTATTTATTCAATCCAAATTTATTGGTTTTCATATTTCCACGAATAAACCTCACAAATATTTTGATGTAAAGCGAGTCTGCATTTTGATCTAAAACCCTTGTAACAACAAAACCTGGTATGCTACTTTATCGTACTTAATACCCTTGCAAATTAAATTTAAAAATATTCTTTGTGGATCAAAACGGAATAATACATATCTATGTAAATGATGCTGACCGATACAACATTTTAAGGGCATTTCAGCGAATACAGTTTTATATTGTATTATGTTTTCAATTTCCCATTTTACATTACCTCCATTAAAGGAAAAGAAACCGTTATAAAAATTAACGCAAATATTCTATTACAAATTCGAAATCGTGAATGCAATTAAGATTCCCCATCAGCGAATACTTCCTCATCTTCTTCCGCTAGTACCAGTTCTCGCGTTTGTAAAATGCGATACTCCTTCTAGATATTGCGATGTAACAAAAAGAGAAATATCTTCGGCCCATCTTTTTTTATTGGATTCATATTATTTTCGCAGCGCGGAGCGCAGAAATGAAATAACACGATAACGACTTTCCATAGATATCAGAGAGCGCTACTATACCACCACTTATTTTACCTCTTCGCCATAATTCCCTCTTTTTTTTATTCGCCGGCACTATTTGTTATAAATTTCGTTTCAAAAGTGTGTGGAATACGAAAGTGTTGGTGATTTTTTCTGTCTCTTGGTTTAATCTAATATTGTTCCCCGTTCACGGAATCTTTTTCTCTAGCGTGCCTTTCAGTATATACCGTTGGAAAAAAAAGGAGAAGAAACGGAGAACGCAAAGGATCGAATCCACAAGGGTCCTTCTACTTTCCGTCGTCGAATAGGGGTTTCCTTTGTTTCTAGTTATAAGAGGGGAGGGAAAGGAATTAATTCGATGGAAGAAAGTTATCGCAAAGAATTAAGTGTTGTATTTTCTGAGTATATAAGTGTTGGGGGAGATACATTTGATGTTTCTAATGTATTTTCTTATTGTGCGAATGCCGGGAAATATGAAGAAAATAGGATATTCGTGTTTCCATCAAGAATAATATTTCTCCTCCGTTTGATTGACAATCATATAGGACTGACATTTACTTAAATGTAACTTAATTAAATCTTATATTGTATTGAGGGCTGATTATTCGTTATTGGTTCAAGTATAAACATAGGTGGTAGACATGCTAGTTTATCCAGTTCAAATGGTTGAACATGTTTTCAAACATAATTTCCACTTAGTTTGGGCTATTTGAAATTTCTCCAACTTTTTTGCCTCTGGCATACTTTACGCGTCGAGATGCTATAGATGGTTTCTTCAATGGTTCCTCGTTCATCAATTTTTGTTTTTATCCTAATACGTTTTAGATTTATTCCTTCTACTGCCTGTAATGGTTCCCGTACAGTCTAAACAAAACATACCAACTGTTGCAAACATGATCCTTTCTTTGTATCAAATCAAAAGTTTCCTGTAATATGCGATGGTGGATTTGGCCTGATATGAAAGGACGTGGTCCATTTGTAAGGGCTGATTTAGTTTTGCTGTTATTGGTTTGTACAAAATTCTAGATTTAAATGCTAAATGACTACTTATCAATAGGAATACCGACTTGTGTGCAAATTATTCTTAGGTGCATAGTATCCATGGCAATCTGCAATTGCTTGATTTATTTCTATGTAGCACACGTAATGTAGTAATGGGTCCCAAGTATCAAAAAATTTACCAATAAATACATCGTCTAAGTATGCTGCGATCACTTAAGTCTTTTCAATAAAGAAAAGCGTAATGGGCTGCTCATTCATACAGTAATAAGTACATATTATGTCCATTACGAGATAGTGCCGACTTATGTAGTACACATAACTGCAGCAGATAACGCAGTTTTATTTGACTTGATAAACATATATTCGACTGCTGATGATTTAATGATTTTGCAAAAAGAGGTTGGAGTCCTGATTTCTTGGACCAGAGCCATTCTGCCATCAAAAACAATACAAAAGCTCATCCTCAGTGAAAAAAGTATTGCATTAGCATGGGAATAAGTATACATAAGGTAAAGTCTAAGGGTCTAGTCTTGGTGTTATTTGCAGACCTAACAATGTTTTAAGCAAAATAATGGATGACTCACGCATATATATCTTTTCAAACAACCAAGCAGCACTAAACGCTTCAATGACATATTATACAGATTGGAACACTAGGTTACTGGAAGATGTAAGGGCAACGAGATTGTTCATAACTTTGCAAAAGGGATGAGCCGTCCCCATTTATTCAACAAAAACCATTCTGTAACTTCAGCAAAAGCCACATAAAAGCTCATTTTCAACAGTGGGAGACTGAGGTAACAATCACAAACTAAGATAATTGATTATTTTCTCAGCCATTAAAGCTAAATCTCTGTTGGACCTCATCACGGTCTTATTCACTAGTACTGGTGTTCTGTAAAATAGCACCCCAAGAAGATCGTAGAGGTGGTTATACTATATCCGATTGTCTAGCGGCAGTCCTACAAAGAAGATCTTAAACTTCTTCGGTAGTATGGAGGTGAATTAGAACAGGTTTAAGGATATTGTAACTAGGCCTTATTGGTTAGGTACAGTGAACAGAGATGTAGATTGAGATAGAATGTTTGTCGGTATAACTGAGTGCTGATGCGTTCCTCCTTGTATGCTAACGTCAGACCATACTTCGTTGAGATTCGAATGGATGTTGAATATTTTGTACAGCAATCATATAAAATTTATAAGAGTTAGATTATTTTTTTTTGCGACAGAAAATTTTCAGTTTTATATATTTTTGCTTCGTTTTTTTGCGGATCAGATCGAAAATGACGACAATTTACATATGTACGTATAGACTGAGAAATCGAGGACAATGTAAAAAGCAGTGTATAACTTATTTAGGATAGTATTACTAACTGAATCGAGAAATGCCCAATAAATTATGAGTAGGTGTCCATACAGTATGATAAAGTTTGTAAAATTTGAAGCACTAACCACTAGTATGTAGATGGGATCACTTACTGGACTACTAAAGGTGAAATAAAGTAACCAGCTATCAAACTTCAAAACTAAGATACCTTCTTGTGGTATTTATTTATGTTTCTTTGTATATGTTGGTCAAATTTGTAAATTCGGACGTGAGCGGTTGTAGTTATGTCTGCAGCCTTACTTATGCAAGATATATCCTCCTCTTTCCTTATAAAATATATGGATCCCATTGTCGATCTGAAGGACAGGTTGAATACCTTCTTATATCCACATTTCTAACACCTTCTACAAGAATAGCGGCCATTAGGGTCACTTTAGGGCCATAAACTCTAATTCAGTTCTGTACAATTTTACCAATGTGGTTATGTTGTATACTGAAAGATGTAACTTACGAAGATGTATCAGCAAAATTATTAAACGTGTGCTATAATTTCTTCATAGGCAGAATTTTATAACGTAAAAAATAGCCATCAAAGCCTTTAATGTCTTTCGTTTATTTCTTCTCAAGTAGGCTTTGATTTAAATTTTGACGTTTATTAAAGATTAATTAATGAATTGTCAGTGTTTTGCGTGCTCTTCGAAGAAATGAAAGTGGGGCAAAGGTATGCGATAAAATGTTGTGTTCGGTTGGCGTGGACCACAAACTGCGTGAACTGATAGTAAACTACAGAGATTAATGAATTGATACAAAATGATCACCAGATTGACAAAAATCGAAGTTCTGATATTGCTAATTTGTCTTCCGGTTCCACCCAAAAAATTATTCATGAAGATTTAAGGTACCGCAAGGTCGCTGCAAAATGGATTCCAAAACTGAGTAACAAAAAGCCAATCGAGTAATAATTTGTCAGAAGTGCAAAAGGCAATTGCAACGTAATCCCCAGTTACAAATAATGTGGTTACAAGGCGCATTTATCAGAAGACCAAAACTGTGCAATGTGGCAGTAGTAGGTATTGGTGTATTTGGGCCTGGAAAAATTCTGAAGTCTGTGGGAAAGTTTGGCCACGTCCATTTCCGAGAACTAGACTAGATCAAAGGGAGCCGCCGGCAGGTGTAAATCACAGGTGTGTCGGCAACAACTTACCTTGTTTTGTGAACAGCTTAGCTGGTTTAGACCTGGTAAGGTGTTGCCAAAGTCAGATAAGCTGTTGCCAAAACCAGGAAGGCTATTGCCAAAACTAGGTCTAAACCAGCGAGGGTGTTGCCAAATCCAGGTATACATAAACCATGTAAGCTGTTGCCAAAACCAGGTATAAAACAGACAAGCTGTTGTCGAAATCAGGTAAACTACTGCCAACACACCTGCTGGTGGCTTACTTTGATCTAGTTTAATTCTTGGAAATTCCAGTTCCAAGTGCACCAATACATTCTTGTGGCGCTAGTTATGACCACATTGTACCTAGAGGACATACAGTAACTGAGGAGTACTATTCTAATTTATTGAGAGGACTCTTAAAGGTAGAATTAAAGAAAGAACGGCCCCCTTATCGAGACCTTGGCTGGACACTGCATCACGATAATGCTCCGGCTCACAGATCAACGATTTGTCATCGAACAATTGAAGAATTAGGGTTAGGAATAATGGTTCACCCCCCTACCCTACCGAAGTTACTCGATGTGACTTCCATTTGTGCGAAGTAAAAAAAGAATTGAGAAGTCGAAGATTTGAGTCGGATTTAGAGCTCAACAAGGCTGAGATGGGGAGGAGGGAGAGTTTATGACAAGTGGATAAAGCTTTGCGATAAGTGCATTGAACAGAATAGACAGTACTTTGGAGGATGGGTTGTTGAAGTTTTTAAATTAATATTTCATTGTTATGCTATAGCACCAGTCTCGCTATTTTTTTATACACTCTCGTAGTATGTTTCTGACCTGAGACACTCGAATACAATTTAGGTGGTTCTTTCAAATCTCGAAACAATCCACAGAATACTGGTCCACCCCGATGTCTTTTAGTTCTTATTTAATAATACATTGATTGAGACAATTTGTTTATTGGTAATGCAACAGTCAAACGAGGCAAAGAAGTGTTTGAGATTTGGAAAGGTTTATGTGCAGTTGAGAATATAAAATCTATTTATACTACACTTCTTTGTCTATAGACTTTTTTTGCATAATTTGTTCTTTTTTATATATTTTTGCCAGAAAAAACGAATTCTTGCACTAGATAGTTTTGTAAAATCAACAAGTAAGATACTTTCTTGTATATGGTCTAATTTTTTTACAGTATCACTTCGTAGCGTTGGCATGCCTGTAATTAAATCAGTCGTGGGAGACAAGAAGGTACACAAACAATCATTAATTGTCTAATAACAGTTTATACATAGTATAAATTCCTTCTGCACAGAATGCAATAACCAGCATATGAGGATGGCAAATGCGTAGTAAAATATATTACCGAAAGCATAACTAATAGTTACCCTCTTTAGGTATTATAACTTGCTGCCCACCTACATAGTTGTAGCGAGACTTCCACTAATATAAGCATGATCTTTTGCTTAGTGGAATTTCCTATTCGCAATTAATTAATTAGGTTTCCCTTCAATTGTAGTACAGAACCACCACACACAAACAAGGACAGTATGAGTTTCGACGCAAACGTTGTACTAGAAATAATTAGCGATTCAACGAAACTCCCAACTAATTTACGTTCTGGATACGGAGAAACCTGCCGCTTGGCTTGTTCGTAAGGGGAACAATAAACGTCTAAAACGTGTCAATATATTTCTGTAAATTAATATATTAAGTATAAATGTTATTGTAACCTTATTGTGTTAATTTCATCTAACAAGTTACAGCGTGCTAGTGTGTTATTATACAAAGTATGCGTTTTAATGTTTGAGGTATTACGAATGATAAACTACAATTATTGAAAATTGAAAAATCTAGTTAACCATGCAAAACAAAAGTTGTTTATTAAATAGTGCATTATTTCATCTGTCAATTGCAGTTTAGTTTGTGCAATTCGGTTGAATAGTGTCTGAGAAATAGTCCACAGAATAAGCTTCTGTTGTAGAAAAAATGGAATTATCACGAGAGAACTTTCGGATATTGATTTACTATGATTTCAAGAAAGGGTTGAACAAAAATGATCTATTCTAAGATATTACTTCTTCTACACGTACTAAACACTAACCTACGAGTGTATTTGCCTTACTAGAAATATTAGAAAATTACGGCTACAATATTAAAGCTGTTTTTAACGGTTTGTAATTTTGGTGGGGGCGCCGGGTTATAATCAATATAAAAATATTATTTATATTTTTAAAAGTTCGTAACACTTATGCTGCATATTCCACAATCTTCAGCAGAAAGATCGATCTTTTTGATGTGCTCTGTCAAAATTTCACACTACTATTACTACTGCAACTACTACCAAAGTAATTAAAAATGTCTATGCTCTTGTAATAAACGATTATGAATTGAAGGTCAAAGTATTTTAAATTCATATATATTTTACAATACAAAAAAAGAATCTATTAACAAGATATTTCACATTCTCCACCATTCACTTCTGAAGAAGCCGCTTATATTAGTGGCAAAACGTCGAGTTTGTAGTGTTTTATTTCATCTTATTTTTTTGTATTGTGTACATTTATGCTACTACTTCGATAGGACCAGATTTGAATCCTAGTGTCTCCATTCTGAGTTTGGTTTTCAGTGATTTTCTATAAGCTAGCTCGGAACTAGCTACTTTATATCCTATGCAGTGAGACCAGATGTTGAGGAATATTAAGCTTTAGATTTTTATTAGTATTTTTCTCGGATCTTACAAGCTGGAAAGTGCACTTCTGCGATATTGTTACAAACAGATATTTAAAGACTAGTGCTGTCTGTATTGATATGCATACGAGGGATAAGCTACAATTATAGAGAATTGAAGAATCTAGTTACCCCTGCAAAGCAAATTGTTGTTTATTAAATTTGTGGTTGACTAGTGTATGAGAAATAGTCCATAGAATAAGCTTCTGTTATAGAAGAAACGGAATTATCAGAAGAGAACTTTCGGATAATGATTTACTGTGATTTCAAGAAAGGCTTGAACGCGTATGAGTGTGAAACAAGTTTGAAATCAACATTTAGGGATCTCTCACTATCATTGCCTACAGTTTATAGATGGTACAAAAAATTTGAACGAAGTTGCTGGTCGATGGTACACAGAAAAGGAGCTGGCCCTCCTTCACCTGCTGTTAACCCAAAAAACACTGCTGCGATGAAGAAGATGCTGGAAGAGGACAAGCGCATTGTCTATACGGCGATGTCCAATCTAAGGATTAGATCTTCACAAGTGAGATCAATATTGCACGATTTGAAAAAGGTTATAACTCAGCTTGTACCCCCATCATCTTACAGATTTACCAAAATCAGAAAGGTTTTAGAATTTGCCAACAAACTTTAGATATGTTGAATGCTGGAGGCTATCAAATTATTTCTACAATTGTAACTCATGACAAAACGTACATACCTTTCTTTCATATTCCCATTCGCCAAGAAAACTGAGTCTGGATACATAAAGAAGAGAAAACCCCTACGATGGTGAGAAAACAACCAGCAATGAAAAGAGTTATGTACGCAGTATTTTTTAGAAGTACTGGTTTTGTGGTCGCAATTAAATTAAAATGTGAAATATGTTGAAAATTGTTTGCTTACTTTGTTTAGTAATGGGCCAAGAATTGATTTAGGAATGTGTTTCTTGTGCTTCTTGTGCTTTGATAAATGCAACAAATCACTGTCAGATTATCAATCTTTTGAGGAATTGCTATATAACATCTTGATGTAACACATATTAGATTATCAATGGTGAACCACTAACAAAATATAAAATATTAAAACGAATGTGTTTGATATAATCAACAGTTAACAAATATATCGGAATTTACAACCAAAATGTACAAAAATGAATCTCACTATTACATCAACAATACAGTGAAAAACTACCCTCGCTATGTTACCCAGAATATATTGCTAATTGGGAGAGTTATGTTCGTTCTGTTATTTACAGAGTTATCATTTTATGCAATTTTCACTTCAATAAATGTTATATTGGAACTAAATCATAATTTTTTCCTTTTTCTATGTATGTAAAAATAGTTTTATATGTATATGTATAGATATGTTATATTTGTAAGAAAATATCATCTAAAATTTATGTTATTATAGCATACACACATCTTATGCTCTTAGGGTTGTTGTTTGTAATAACTGTAACGTTGGTAATACAGTTCGTAATTAGTTCTGTTCAAATACACATAAAGTGAGTTACATCTGAAATAAGTCGATATCACCGAAAGCAAAGCATAAATGGGCGGATATATCCAAGAAAAGAGTGTGCTTATAACATCATTATACTGCAGCACGTATACAATTTTTTCCTGGAAGCATGTCTCCAAGAGGAAGTTAATTCCTTTAGAAATGGGAGAAACGATAACTAGCGTTAATTGCGTTTGCTTGTTGACATATTTTTGTACAAAATTCAAGAAAAATCGATTGCATTTGTTGAAAGAAAGGAGTGTTTTTCCATCACGATATTTCTTCATTTGTCCCTTTTGATATAAAAAATTCAAATTGCGTCAGTCTGCTGAATATAGCTACCAGATCAAGCTCGTTTGAAATCAGTATTTAGGGATCTCTCACTATCATTGCCTACGGTTTAGAGATGGTATAAAGAATTTGAGTTGCTAGTCGATGGTACACGGAAAAGGAGCTGGCACTCCTTCAACTGCTGTTAACCCTAAAAACACTGCTGCGGTGAAGCAGATCGTGAAAGAGGACAACCGCAGTACCTACGCAATGAGAAAGTCCAATATTGCACGATCATTCACATTTGAAGAAACATTGTAACTCGGTTTGTCCCCATCATTTGACAGATTTACAAAAAGCAGGGCGCGTTAGAATTTGCCAACAAACTTTAGATATGTTGAATGTTGGAGGTCATCAGCTTACTTCTAAAATTGTAACTGGCGACGAAACGTACCTACCGTTTTTTTGATGTTCTCACTCGCCAAGAAAGCCGAGTCTGGAAACATGAAAACGGTGAAATGCCTAACTAAATTAGAATATCAGAAGACAGTCACCGCTAAATGGCAAGTTGAAAATTCTTTATCTAATGTGTTCAGTGCCAAGAAAGGGAATAATGTTACATTATGCTAACGCATCGTCATCAACAGTACTGAAACAATACTGAACAGTTGCAGTATTTAGCGGAAAACAAAATCAAAATCATAGATCAACCTTCGTACGCACCGGATTTCGTGATGGGTGCTTTCTGGTTATTTGTTGAGCTCTAAAAACGTTTGAGGGAAAAAAAGTTCAAGTCGGAGGAAGTGATTGACATCGCCATTAAGTGTTCTTCTGATAGTATTCCTGAGGGCAGCTGGTTGAGTGCTTTTAAACTATGGAAGGAGATAATGGTTAAGTACATGATTGTAAATGGCAATTACTTTCAACAAATTTAAAATAAAAATTCTAAAAACTTGTATCAATCTTTCTTCACTAATTGTAACTTGTCTCTCGTATGCATAGATACTCTGTATGTATTTCCAGAAATCTCATATTTTGTTTAATATTTCGCTAAATCAGATACTAATTAATACTTGAGCATCTTAGTTTGTAGGGCTTCTGTCATAATTTGGGGTTTTACAATTATCCTACCCTCCATTTTAATTATTACACTTGCTGGTTTATTTGGTAGTTGCTCACCCTTAATAAATTTTCTCAGAGAGAGAAACACACAGAGGCTAGGTCGAGAGCTCGTTGTGGTTAGTGTATCGGACAATGTGTATTAACTACCTTGGCATAAATGTCGTTGAGTTATAAAATTTTTTAGAAGAAGCTTTTACTCACATTAATAAATCTATGTAATTATAGAATGGCGCAAGAGATACGACTATTCTTAAAGTAGCATGCTTAACAAAATTTGAGTAAGCTTTATAGACTAATATGATAATTCTTCTGCAAGAAAAATAAACAAAATTTTTGAATGAAACAACTAAATCCATGGGCTATTACATAAAAATATTAAAGTATCAGTTTGTGGAAGTATTTATGGTTTTGCCTTGCCGATACAAGCGTGTATGTTACTATAGGGGAAGCCCCATTTAATAATGATGAATATTCAGCATGTTCAACGACGGAAATCGGAAACTTTGTACACCGTATGAAAAATTGCGCTGATAAATTTTACACCCTAATCTTGGATATCGTTGGCGCACGCTACCAACGTAACACGTCAATTGATTGCCTGCCAGTTAAAAGTTTAACGAGTATCTCCGGTATTATTTATTAAAACTACAATTTTGTTGCGAGTTTTGTTTCTTTTTTGTCAACGAGTATGATCCACTACGCTTTTAGCTAATACAACTACTATATACGTGTTTTGTTCGTTGTGTATAAGATAAAAAAATATGGAGGTTATACTTTAATTTATTAATTGTGATCGAGGAACATGATCACTATATACACACTCTTTACGTGTATAAAATATTAATCCTATTTCCTCCTTCAACATCTTCTACTCCTGCAAAACGTCTAACTAGAGTCGCTAGCGATGTATGTACTGGAACGTTTCAGCATCATCGGCCCTTGCTGGTGATAGATGCTTTCTATTTACGTATTTTCTCATGGTAGGACTTTTAGTGGAAGTGGGCTGTGACCTACTTGTGCCCTTTTCTGTCGCACTTCACGTGAAATTTTATCTATCTTTATTATGTAGGAAAAACGTTTTCTGTTAAAAGTATATAGATAACTTCTACTAGCTACGGTGATAGGTAATACTAATAGTTTGCTTGGCTGCAATTGAAGATTGTGACGCAATCCAGTTGCAGAAAATTGGATTTTTATCCCCAATCTGGCTAATAAGTGTGGATCCTTCAATAAGTAAAGGATTTAATATTTGCTAAGATACAGCAAAGGAGTGTATCTGCATCCAGCAGAATGAGAAATATTATTTGGTATAAAACTGGTAGTTTTGGTGCCTCCACCTTCTAAAGTGCATTGGTGTTGTGGTGTTACTACATCTTACTATAGCTCCTAAATAATCCTATTGAATAGTGACTTGAATTGCCTTTTCTTAATTGCAAGTTTGTCATTTACCATCAACCAAACTTTAGAGCTTTCCCAGAGCTTTGATATTCGCACCAGACACAGTTACGTATGGAGATATTCTAGTGTGAAACAAAGAGCTGTTCTGTATATCAGCATTTTGTTGCTCAAATTTGGTATAATATCTCTACCTAGTAAAGGGACTAAGCCATTCCTACTTACGAAAAATGTTTCCTCGGCATGTTTAATCAATTGAAACCATAGAAGGGACTCAACAATAATAGGTTCCTAGTATTCTGTGGATGATGTACGACTGAAGAAAGTCATATCTTTAATTATAATATTCGCCAGTGAAGGCCCAAATCTGCAGATCAACATTATTTATTCTAAGAAAAATATTTCACTTTTGGACGACGTATATACCGCTGCGAATTTTTCTAGATTGTTTCCTAAATCGACACTAATTCACTAGCACCCCCAGGACACCAAACACTCAGATAATTGCTAACGCGTTTATATCTACAGCAATGCTTTGGTGTCTTGTGGGTGATAGTGAATGAGGGTTCTATTTCGGCACTAAGACATTCAGTGAATATTTGTGTATCCTAAATGTTTTGGCATGTCTACTATAAATTTCAAAAAACAACTCGATACTGACAATGAGTTCAGAGAGAACCTAGAACTGAGAGCTGCTGTGCCAAAATGATAACATCCATTTTATGAAAGTAACGGTCCAGTTCTTCTCAAGATACTTAACCTGTTGAGCATCTTATACAGGCTCAACAGGCGTTGACGCCAAAATTGTTGAATAGTTCTTTCAGAATACAAATTGTTTTTTGGAAGCCGCTTCTAAATTGCAAGTCTTCTTTGAAAGTCTTCTAATAATAACGTGATCTTCTGGCGATTGAATAGACTATTTGTACACTTCCATACTTCCTTCCGGAATTGGAATTGGTAGCTATAATGGGCGAACTACTAGAGGGATGGAAATTGTTACGTGCTGAAGATGGCCTTGTTGCTAATTTGGTCCTAACTAGGAGTGGTTATGTTTATTTTAAGAATAGGAAAAGAATTTGTCAAATTATGCAAAAAAACGTTGCTGTTGGCGGTGCTATATATATATATATTTCTTCCAACTACTAAGTATCTATCTCCATTCCTTCGGTAGTAACACAAAAAAGCATTAGCTGTTTCGATCTTGGAGAGATTCTAGTACTTTGTTGATGCTTTCTTGTTAGTTGTTAGGTTGTAGAGTCTTCTTACGGAAAATGTCTTTTGTGTGTGAAGATATTAATTCATCTGGATATATGATTTGTTTATAATTCTTGTAAACTACTTTTAGATCTTAGGTAAGCTAAATGGTTCGAATTTTTCTCACCTAAGGTAGGTTTGGTTAAGTAGTTTTGGTTAAGTCTCCCATGTGTAACCTAGAAGCAGTGGTGAGTCACATCGACTTCATTCCGCAAATTATGTATTGTACCACGTTGGGATTATCTACTTAAGTAGATCTTATCGGACTTCTTTACTGTTAAGATTTGAGAAGAAATAGAGGGTGGTGATAATCTTTCCTTTTTCTATGGTGGGTGTTATTATATTTCTTTTCAGTAAATAGCGGGATGGCTTAAAATAAAAGAAAATGGCGGACACATTGTCGAAGAAATATCACAAAACATATTTATGAATAGAATATACAGAAGAAAGCTAAAGCAATAAATGATAAATAAATTACATAAGAGGTTGCGTTAAACTGATTCTAGGTTCAAATTAAAAAGTGAGTTCCGACGTATACAGTTTGTAATAAGGACACATTGTATGCATAATAAAGTTTTGGTAAAATTTGGTGGTAACCCAAGTGGGCATAGTGGTGATTCGGTTCTATAGCATTGGAACAAATTTCAAATCGAAATGAGACCATGGCGGGCGTTCGAGTTTTATCAGTCGCAAGTAATTTTCAAAAACCATTCCGCAAGTGTTACCACTATTACAAACATGTGAACTGGGAGAACTACGCCGCGAGAATATTAGAAAATATCGTCATTTTCCATTTGTATCTTTCACAACGTTTCGTAACAGAATATGCTGCGCAGTTGCGCTCAGCGGAATTGAATGCATGCTATGCGACGTACAGCTCTTCGATTCCCAGCAAATTGCGGATTCAGCCAAATACTACTTAAAACCGCGCTCCGCATTCACGTTATTAAATTAAAATCATCAGATGGCACGACATTCGATTCATCGCGGTATCGAGAAATACCAGGGCGACCAACGTTTCGATATTGTGGTCACACACAACGCCGCGGCAAAATCTGACTTTTTTCTCGTTTCGCTTATAGATAAAAATTGTACGTGCCTGGTTATGGTCGATCAACGTTGCAATTCGTCGTCCGTTCGCTGTAGACGGTTTCCTATCAATTCCGCTTTGCTCGTTTATATCGATGCAAATTGAATAGAAATTGCGAAATGGAGCGTCGTTTTTGATTTTTTGCATCCATTAAAATTGTAATTTTTATACGATCATTTCTAAAGATAAGGCACAGTGAGCTTAGTATTGTCTACTAAATATGTAAATTGAAGATTACAATAGATATTTTAAACGCTTGTATTCGATTTTGTATCTGAGAGCTGTTTAAAAAGTACTGATTCATAGGTTTTTCTCTTTGCTTGGAGGCTACACTTGTAATTTTAAGATTTATAAGCTAAAAGAGATTCTAATCTCATTTTACTACAACTTTGTGTTAATAGATGTGCGAGAGTCAATGTCAGGCTTTCCCGATTTACGGCACAACTTCTTGAAAAGATTACTTCAGAAATAAGCACAACCAATTCGAGTTTTAAGTTATTGATATTAGTGTTAACCAATACGACTGAAATGAAATAATGTTTGGTGCAAGTAAATAATAATTTTGGAATTATGGATCGAGAACGAATTGCTATTAATGCTGCAAGGAAAGTAATAATCAAAGTAAAATGTATTGCATTTGAAGGAATACAGGTAGCGAAATATTTTAATTGAAATGCGTGAGCAATGCTAGACTCGGCACTTATGACAGCTTTGTGAATAGTATAACATGAAGACCATAACACTATTTTGCAGAAAATGTAATGCTCTACAGAAAAGGTCTTACAAATTTTTTAATAGCTTGGGGCGTTGAGCCTGGGTCTGCAAACGAAGCAAAAAGCATCAGCATCAAGATGGCGGAAGACTCGGATGATAGTGCGAGTAGTTCCAAAGAAAAAGACCGATTATGTGATTATTGTGAGACGTTAATAAGAAGAGGTCAAAAGTGTTCGAAGTGTGCATTTTGCAAAATAACGAGCATTCATGCTAAGTGTCTGGATATATGTATATATTAAAACAACTGAAGCTGATCGTAAAAATTGGACGTGCAAGACATGTGATACAATTGCTAATTCTTCCGAATCGAGCAATGAGGAGCCAACAATTATTATAGAGTCACCGCAAAAGGATGAAAATAAAATTACAAAGCAGGTAAATGCAATGCTGAAAGCAGAAAATGAACTACTGAAAAAGCTTATTAATGAGTTGGAAACAGTAAATAAATTGCAAAAGGAAAAGATAATGTTCTTGGAGAAATCTTACGAGCAACGAGATAAACTACCAGCGGAAAATACTTCTTCTTATGCAGAGATGACTCTGCGTACATATAGCAGCGTTGCTAAAAATTCCTCTAAAAGTGTGTTGTTGATAAAACCAACAAATTCAAAACAAACGGCCGAGGTTACATGTAAACAGTTAAAGAATGCGGTAGATCCAACAGCCTTGTCGGTAGAAATTAATAATATGATTCCACGTAAAGACGGCAGTGTTATTATAAATTGCAAAGATGCCAGTAATGTCAAGGTTTTAAAAGACGATATCGTAAAAAAGCTAGGTAAAGACTACAGTGCGACAATCCCGAAGAAAATAAATCCGAAAATTGTTATTTTCGATGTGTGTGCAGAAGACGTTACAGACAGAGACGCGTTTTGTGATAAATTAGTGCGTTTAAATAAACTTGTCGAGCCTTCATCATTTAGTATGCGTGTTGTTCGCTTGATCGGTAGGAAGTCTAATGTTAAAGTTGTGATCGAAGTTGACCCTGTTACATTCAAACAAATCATGGACAAAGGTCATGTCTACGTCGGATGGAAGAGATGCAATGTTCGTGAGTCTTTCCATATAATACGGTGCTTCAAATGTTGCAAATACGGACACCTTTCAAAAAACTGTGAGAATTCTGTAATATGTCCTAAATGTTCTAAAAATCATTCCCTGGCTGACTGTAAAGCAGACATATTTAGTTGTATTAATTGTATTGAAAATAACAGTAAGCTTAAGACTAATTACGATATTAATCATACTGTATTTGACAATTGTTGTTCTTCATATAAAAAGGTCATCGATATATCTAAGTCCATGACTGTATACAACAACGAATAGCAATCACAGAATTGCAGCTCTAACCTTGAACATGATTTTGTTGACTTTTTATTTTTGTTAAATGTACGTAGTCTTAACAATAAGTTTAATGATGTGGGTGTACTTATATCTAGCTTTCATGGTTATTTCATATGCTTTACGGAAACATGGCTAAAATCAGAGCAAATAAAATGTTTACATTTGGAAAACTACAATTTGATTACAGAGTATAGTAGAACTCATGGCACTGGTGGGGGATGTTGTATCTTTGCCAGGGACGACCTAATTATTAAAAAACTAGACTTTGTAGAGTACACGCTGGAGCGTGTTTTCGAGGTTTGTGGATTAATCTGTAGAACAAATGTTTTTCAGTTCGTAGTAATTAATATATACAGACCACCACAGTCTAGCTTTAATGCTTTTTATGCGATGTTAACTCGTTTGCTGCATACTACTTTTCGTAAAGACAGTACTTATTTTATTTGCGGAGATTTTAATGTAAATTTTAATGTAGAATCTTCTGAGCAGCAATTGTTGTTAAATTTAATGGCTGAATATGGTTTACATATAATTGTTTCTGATTTTACGAGAGTAACTACGACCAGCCAAACAGCAATTGATCAAATTTTCTCAAATATATCCATGTTAGATGCGGAATGTCTTGTACAGGATACCTACATCTCAGACCATCGCATTATAGAACTAAAGGTAATAAGAGATTATCTTTCCAATCCAAATGAACACGTGACGATAGACCGTAGAACCTTTAATACTAGCAACAAAAACAAATTTGCTTCCTTCCTATCCAATGAACATTGGTCTGACGTATACAGATACATTGATGTACACGACAAATTTCGGGCATTCATAAATACATTATCCTTGCACTATAACAATGCCTTTCCACCTCATCGTACCAAATTCACACGCAACAGAAAACAGTCTTGGGTAAACCAAGCTATTAGAACATCTAGCCTGCTACTACAAGATTTGTTCGATCTGCAAAAGAGATACCCGGAGTTAAAGGATGCTTATCGTGAAAGGAAGAAAATCCATAGAGCGCTCGTTGATCAAGTCAAAATAGAGTACAACACTAACTACATCAGCAATGCAGCCAACAGAAATGCGGCAATGTGGAAAATTATAAAAAACACAACCAAAAGCAGATCTCTACAGCGAAATATGACTATTAATAACAATCGAGGTCCTGTCACGGATCCATATCATATAGCAAACGACTTCAACGAATATTTTTTATCGTCGGCTAGTACTATTACTAACAATATATCATCACCTCTGGCAGCTCCACAATCTAGTATACAAAGAATTCCAACTTCTATGTTTGTCTTTCCTTTTTGTGATGAAGAAATTAAAAATATTATCCATACACTCCGGAATAAATTTTCATGCGGGCCCGACGAATTACCTGCTTTTATAATTAAAGAATACTGCGAATATGGAATTGTACAAACATTAACCTACTTAGTTAATCAATCGTTTGAGAAAGGAGTGTTTCCGGACGTTTTAAAGATGGCAGTTGTTACGCCGATACATAAGAAAGGTAGCCAGACTGATATAACCAACTACAGACCCATAGCTTTAACATCGGTGATTGCTAAAATTGTTGAATATTGTATGTTAGACAGATTAAATTCATTCCTAAACAAATTTGAAATTATAACACACTTACAGCATGGTTTTAGAAAGGGCAAATCAACTTCGACAGCTCTTATAAATTTTTACAATGAGGTACTAGAACACATTGAACAGCGTAGAGCACCTATATCTCTTTTTTGCGATCTCCGGAAGGCATTCGATTGTGTGCAGCACGATAAGTTATTGACTAAGTTGGAAATGTATGGAATCAGGGGAACTGTGGCAAATTGGTTTACGTCATACTTACAAGGCAGGCTTCAAGTGGTCAAAATTAAGCATATGAACAGAAATGGAGTAGTTAAAAATGTGTATTCTCATATTCTTCCAGTGCAGATGGGGGTTATACAGGGTTCGGTATTGGGGCCAACATTATTCAGTCTCTACATTAATGATATAGTCTTATTTCTATCCAATGTCTACCTCACAATGTATGCAGATGATATTGCTATACTAACGCCAAGTAATGACTCAGAAAATATTTCAAATAATCTCCTACGTCTACTAGATCTGTGGTTTGCTGATAATAAACTTTCTTTAAGTCTTGAAAAGACAAAGTATATGATATTTCATACAAGGCAGAGACAAGTGTGTGTGGATGATATAAAATTAAATGGTGTTGATGTGCAAAGATGTTCTTCGACAAAGTTCCTGGGGGTTACCATGGAATCTTCATTATCATGGAATGAACATTGTATCCACCTGGCAAGTGTAATATCGAGCAAATCATACGCATTGAAGTGTCTCAGATTCCAAGTCACTAATGCTTGCCTGCGTACATTATATTGTGCTGAAGTACAGTCCAGGCTTCAATATGGAATAACGCTGTGGGGCTCCTCTGCTGCAGCTATGAAAGTGTTCGTTGCACAGAAAGCAGCAATACGATCGATTATTGGAGCATCTCATAGAGAATCTTGTAGACCACTTTTTCGACAACTACAACTGCTACCGTTACCCTGTATATACATATTGGAGGTTTGTTGCTACGTACATAAGCATAGAAATGCTTTTATTATGAATTCTGATGTGCATACATACAGCACCAGAAGAAAAAAATGATCTTCACAGCTCTAATCGCATGCTTACTGTGACTCGTCTAGGTATTGACAGCATAGGAATTAATGTATTTAATAAACTACCACCCGAATGTAAGAATATTCTGATGCTTAGAGAATTCAAACAAACAGTTAAGCAGTATCTCCTACAACATATATTCTATTCGGTAGAAGAATATTTACAATTTTAGTTGCTATGCAGATATCTACTGCTGTTCTCTGCTGCCAGTATGTGTACTTTGTTTATTGATCTGGTTTACATAGTTGTATTTTGTGGTCTTTATTTCTATTTCTCTTCTGTTTATTGAATAGTCAATTGTTTTTTATATGACCTGTTATATACACTTATATGTGTCACATAACTAATAAATAATAATAATAATTATTATTATTATTATTATTAAATATCATAAAAACGTTTTCTTTTTTGCAGTCACAGCCTTAACAGAGCAAGCTATCGAAAGAACTGAACTGAACTGAAGAAAATGTTCTAGGCAGCACTATTCTCTCTGTTATGGTTTTCAAACTATTTACTATATTTATCTTCGAAAAAAGGTAACGTTTTCATGATATTTTTGCTTCCATTGCAGACGCAGCCTCAACAGCGCAAGCTATAGAAAAAAAATATAAACCTTTTTTGTAGAACATGACATTTTCTACAATAAAGTCTGGGAGAGCACTATTCTATCTATTATGGTTTTTAAATTATATTGTTCACAGAGATGTTGTCTTCGCTAGGACTCCAATTAAAATATTTCGTATCTTGTATGCCAACGGTTCTACTTGACAATGTTCTACTTGTTGTTACATTGCTATGCAGACGTGTGTTTTATCGGCATGAATTAGTTTGGAGCTCTTCAGAGTTTATTAATGTATTTATTGGTTACCTACTACAACTATGTCTCTATGAAAATTTGCGGATGCATGTTTACAGTTACGGTCGCTCATATTTTGTCAAGTATTATTGATTCAATATTCCTTTCATTTCAGCCAGCGGCAATTGGGGAATTTAAAATTTTCGATTATAATTTCGTGTTCTTGTATTTTATTTATATTATTTTCACTGGTTGGGTTTTAAATGTCATATTTTTAACATAAGAGTCTTATTTATCTTTTATCACATGCAACAACAGTATAGGCAATACTGTGGCACAAGCTATGCTGCGAAATATTACCCACATAACCGACACATTCAGACCACTATCACAATGCGTCAAGTGCGTGTAAATTGGATTTACATACATATTTGGCTATATGGAAAAGAGGGATGTCGCTCTCGATCAATTATAGTTACTCTACTACGCTGCAATATTCTCTATATTCTCAATTGGGTGGAGTGTTGGCAATGGATGCTCTAGATATTAAAGGACTGGAGTCGGTTTTCATATTTAACACCGAGGTTGCTGTTTCTTTACGAGGACATATTCGTAAAAGTGAATATTCGAATGCGGATTTAGTATATTAAGTATAGGTATGTACATATATCCTAATATGGTATGGTTGAAAAAAGAAGATGATACAATTGGCGTTAATATTTGCCAAAACATTAAGAGAACTTTCAGTTCTTCTTGAATGCTGAAACTTGTTATATAATATGAAACACTTATACGAATGCCTGTTATAGACTAGTTACTGCTCTTTTTGATGCTAGTAAGTCAGCAGTTAGGTGTTGTCTCTTTGTCCACTTACATACATGGGTCCAATTTAATTAGTGTTGTGTTACGGTCCACTCATTAATTGCACCACATACTGCACCCTTTCTAGTATCTACACCTAACTCCAGTACACTAAATTTCAGTTGCGAACATTGGCACCCACAAAAAGTCGACCTTGATATGGCCGATCAAAATAGTTACGTTTTGCAGACACTCCCATACTAGTTAGGAAGCTATATGATAAGATGCTAGAGCCTCTAAGGCTATCTAACTGTCTGATAGAATGCAAATCGTTTCCCATCACGTTTGGCGACGCAGACTTTCCAACGCACTGGTTTTTAAGCATATCTTTCTCTTTGAATTACCATGGTGTATCGTTCCTGTGGTTGACATGCTTTGTATTGCCTTTGGTTTTCTTCATGGGCGCCACTGCCGGAATTAATACCTGCTCTTGGCCCATCTGTGTACCAGTTCTGGATTCAAGAAACCTTTGTTATCTAATATCCTGCTGATATTGCTACCCATATGAAAGGTAGGGTTTCTGACTAATGTCTCTATTCCGCTGTGCTCCAACTCGTTGGGACTTCTTCAGTTGTTAGTATTTCTCAACCTGTACGTCCCCATTCTTGCCTCCCCAATGATAAAAATGTCTAGGGACGGGAGAGAGAGGAGAGTGGAGTAGGCTTAGCATAATTTCCATGGCAGCTGGTGGGGTGTTCTTAATACGGTTAGTTACATTTGCTGAATTCTCGAGAGATTAGCTATCGTATGATTTTCTATGATTTTTGGCCACTAAACCAGGCAGCCGAAAGTTATTATGGGTCTTACTACCATAGTATACAATCAGTAGTGATATGCGGTTTGAGTCTCTATGTAGCTACAGTGGTAGTCTGATAGGCACTACAGCTTGGACGCCGCTATAGTTGCATTCGCCACAGATACAAGAATGATATCTGGATCTTTTATATTTCCAGAATTTACAGTGGGAACACGTTTGAGCAGATCAATAATGTGTATAATGAAAAATGGTGATTCAATTTTCTGCCTTAAGTAGTATCTAAACCAATTTAAAGCTTCAACAGGAGGTTCTATGCTTATTGCTAAATATTTGCTAACATTATACGCATAGCCTCTTTTGAAAATTGGTCCTTTTTTCGCTAGTCTAAGATTATCTGGAAGGATACCGTCAGCAAAGAACAGTTGATTAATCTTAGTTGGATATTTTTTTTTTTGGTTTTGATTGGTTCCAGCTGAATATTACCGACAAGTTCCAATTTGTAGAAGTGGGCGGTTCTACTTTAACTATGATTGCCTTTAATATTGCCATTGCTAGTTGTAATCTACTTTAACGAGTTAGGACAGTACTAACTTTATTAACATAAGTTTCAATTCGGTCTTTGTCAACAAAGTAGATAATCTTAAAGGATAAAGGAGCTATAGGGAATCAATATATCTCTTGGGCGTGCAGCTGCAGTGGCTTCCAAGCTGCATTTTTTCTAAACATACCTAACAACAATAACAAAATTATTACGTAGGATTCCAAACATCTGCTGTTCAAACACAAAGTTAGTTTGAAGACATATATTTCGAGAATTTCAGTATGTTTAGTGACAAGTAAAGATTTCTTTGAATACAACAAAAAGAAAATCCAAATTTAAAAGAAAATGCAACAAAATTTTTCACTGCAGATACTTAGGTAAAACGTCTGTGACAGTTTCTTTAAAATTGGTTCTTTGCTCAGTCCTGCATAACAATTTTTAATTATATTTAATGGCAAGGTACGCTCATTACGTTTATTATTTAACTTTTAGAGAAAAGATAACATACATTTTAAATTAATAGCTTAAAAAAGAAGGTTACAAAATTCAATTTTAATTAATGTTTCCATTTCAATAATACCCAAGTGACGTTTTATGTTTATTTCTTTACCTACTACAGCTACTTTATATACCTTTTATACCTTATTAACTTCTCCTAACACAATCATCAACTCATTTCTCCGTATCATCTTCTACTATAAACGGTAAACGACCCATTCCGCGACTACGATTAAGAAGGATTCTAGTATCCGAAGCCGGGTTTAATATTAATTTAGGTGCTATACACGTTTAGAGGTGGAAACGGTATACATAGAAAACGAAGGAAAAAAGTAAAGAAGAAATACTCGAGGCGGAGTAGAGGAGGTTTTATAATCCCGAGAAGAAACTTTTATTACGGTATCTAGTTCCTGACCTCTTCTCGTTTCCGCTTATTTTTTCTTTTGTTTGTTATATAAATACTGAAGCTTTTCAGTTTGGTAACTGGGATGATTCCAGAAGTCACTGGAGGCAAGAAATGGGAAAAAGTTCATGACATCTGGGAGGAACGCACCAATGGCTATTAATATTTTCGAATATAAATTACAAGTTACGAGTAAGTTTAAATCTCATAAATAGCTATCGAGACGTCGTAATATACAAGTCAAAGTTTTGTCAAATATGTTGGCTTTTGAATACATACATACATAATGTATAGAACCGATAATTTAAATGAAGCCACAAAACTTATTTACGATAACGACTGGACTGAGAGATACTCTGAAGCTTTATATTTTATACAGAACTGTAGTGCGTTCTGAATAACTCAAACTGTTTTACCTACGATCACATCTGCATATCAGGTATGTTACACGCTAATTAATTCTGGTTGAGTGACCTAGTTATGAGTCGAACTTTTCTGGTTTCATAGATAAGCTATTTTTGTGTCTGTTTTCCTATTTTGTAATTTAGTTTGATTCAGTGTTTTTAGAATTCGTGTTTTGTTCCAACGAGTTCTTTGTGATGGAAAGTATATTTAGTGGTTTCATCATTGCTTGTATAACTGCTTTTTGCTTTTATATTGGTTTCCATTATTATAGAAGAAGATCAATTGTAATCTCCTCCACTCAATCGATTTAATTTAATATAATTTTATTGTTATTAAAACCTAAATATGTATAAATAAAATCGTTTCGAGAATGTCTATATGCACACTAGATCAATATTTAATTGAAAAGGTTATTGCTGAAATTCCCCGCCATTTACATCAATTTTTCAGGAGTCGAAAAAACTGCTGGTGAAAATATGCGAGAAATAATATTGTTTTTATTTGAAAGAATTTAAAAGGCATGTACATACAGTAACGTCTCGTTTTACGACCAAGATGCGTTCTTGAGAATACAGTCGTAAAAGGAATCGTCGTAAAACGAATATTCTTTTCAATGCACATATGTACATAAAAAATCATTGCAAAATTTGGTGGTACGGTAGAGCAGCGTTTCCAGTCGGGGTCAATATCACATAACAGTTGCATTGTAATGTCTACAGTAGCGAGTGTGTCCTGTAGATCCTTGGTCTGCATTGGCTTAATAACAGCTTCATATTCTCTATCATGCTAATCCTTCTAGTTCTTCAACGGTTGAGGATGACTTTGAAGCAGGATGACTTTGAAGCAGTTCAGTGCTGCCTTATTATTATAGATGATATTTTTTTACAAATATAACATATCTATACATATACATATACATATAAAACTATTTTTACATACATATAAAGAGGAAAAAAATTACGAATTAGGTCCAATATAACATTTATTGAAGTGAGAATTGCACAAAATCATAACTCTGTAAATAACAGAACCAACATAACTCACCAATTAACAACATATTCCCCGTTACATAGCGAAGGTAGTTTTTCACTGTATTGTTGATGTAATAGTGAGATTTGTTTTTGTACATTTTGGTTGTAAATTCCGATATATTTGTTAACTGTTGATTATATCAAACACATTTCTGTTAATATTTTATATTGTGTTAGTGTTGTACCATTGATAATCCAAAATGTGATATATCAGGATTGAACCATGTTATATAGCAATTCCTCAAAAGATTGATAATCTGACAATGATTTATTGCAATTTATCAAAGCACAAGAAACACATTCCTAAATCAATTCTTGGCCCATTACTAAACAAAGTAAGCAAACAATTTCGAACATATCATTTAGCGGCAACTATCTTGTTATTTTTTTAATTTAATTGCGGGCACCAAACCAGTACTTCTAAAAAATACTGCGTACATAACTCTTCTCATTGCTCGTTGTTTTTTACCATCGTAGGGGTTTTCTCATCTTTAGGTATCCAGACTCAGTTTTCTTGGCAAATGGGAATGTGAAAGAACGGTATGTACGTTTTGTCGTTAGTTACAATTGTAGAAATAATTTGATAGCTTCCAGCATTTAACATATCTAAAGTTTCTTGGCAAATTGTAACACGTTCTGATTTTTGTAAATCTGTCAGATGATGGGGTCCAAGTCAAATCGTGCAATGTTGATCTCCCTTGTGAAGATCTAATCTTTAGATTGAACTCTATCGCTGTATAGGCAATGCGTTTGTCCTCTTCCACCAATTTCTTCATCGCAGCAGTGTTTTTTGGGTTAACAGCAGTTGAAGGAGGGCCAGCTCCTTTTCTTGTACTAGCGACTAGCAACTTTGTTCAAATTCTTTATACCGATAAACCGTAGGCAATGATAGTGAGAGATCCCTAAATGCTGATTTCAAACTTGCTTCACACTCATACGCGTGTAAGCCTTTCCTGAAATCATAGTAAATCATTATCCGAAGTTCTCTTCTGATAATTCCATTTCTTCTATAACAGAAGCTTATTATATGGACTATTTCTCATACACTAGTCAACCGAATTGCACAAATTTAATAAACAACAATTTGCTTTGCAGGGGTAACTAGATTTTTCAATTCTCAATAATTGTAGCTTATTCCTCGTATGCATGTCAATACAAACAGCACTAATCTTTAATATCTGTTTGTAACAATATCGCAGAAGTACACTTTCCAGCTTGTAAGATTCCAGCAAAGTACTAATAAAAATCTAAAAGTTAAGATTCCTCAACATGTGGTCTCACTGCATAGGATATAAAGTAGCTAGTTCCGAGCTTGCTTATAGAAAATCACTGAAAACCAAACTCAGAATGGAGACACTAGGATTCAAATCTGATCCTATCGAAGTAGTAGCATAAATGTATACAAACAAAAAATAAGATGTAATAAAACGCTACAAACTCGAAGTTTTGCCACTAATGTAAGCGGCTTCTTCAGGAGTGAATGATGGAGAAGGTAATATCTTGTTAATAGATTCTTTTTTTGTACTGTATATATGAAATTACAATACTGTGACTTTCAATTCATAATTTTTTATCATACGGGCATAGACCTTTTTAATTATTTTGTTAGTAGTTGTAGTAGTAATAGTAGGGTGAAATTTTGACAGAGCACATCAAAAAGATAGATCTTTCAGTTGAAGTTTGTGATATGTATAACAAAAGTGTTACCAACCGTTAAAAACATAAATAATATTTTTATGATGATTATAACCCGGCGCCTCCACCAAAATTATAAATATTTAATAACAGCTTTAATATTGTAGTCGTAATTTTTTAGTATTTCTAGTAAGGCAAATACACTCGTAGAGTTAGTGTTTAGTACATGTAGAAGAAGTAATATCTTACGATAGATCGTTTTTGAAAATTTGTATATATTTTCTGCCCGAGCGGACCGCGGATGTCATTATTTTTTTTTGTGGGTTGAGACTGTTCTATTGTAAACGAGTTCATTTATTTAGCTAATTTAATGAATAATTTTCTGGACTCTACAAGCGTCCATTTTGGATACCAGCATGACTTCGTTTTTATATGAAATCCGACGCAATTCCCATATGACACAAGTCTTTTTATTGCAGGAGAGGTTAAATTACTGCACAATAAAGTATACTTTATTGTATTTGTAAGTATATGTATTTTTATGACCTTTTGTGACTTATTTTATTTTCCTAATAGTTTTTCTACTTTTTTAGGTCAATTACAAGAGTCCAATTCGAACAAAGATCAAATTTATTCCAAAACCTTTACAATATAATCTGGTTTTCGTTACAAGTTCCTCAGTGGAATAAAATTAAATACGAATTTAAAAAATCAGATATAAACATTATGTTTAAACCAAACAATAACAGACTGTTAGTTACAAATTTAAAAACTAAGATTAAAAGAGATAATCAAAGTAATGTATATAAATTAGACTGCAAAGACTGTAATAAATGTTACGTAGAGCAAACTAGACAGTATTAAAAAAAACGACTGTATAATCATGAATACACTGTAACGCATAACATAACCATGGAAACTGCTTTGTCTAATCATTCTAAAGAATTACGACATAACTTTGATTTTGAAAATGTTAGGATTCTAAAAAAGAAAATAGTTATAAATAAAGATTAATATATGAAATGATATACATTAAAAAAGAAAATAACGCGGTCAATTTTAGAACAGATATAGAAAATTTAAGTATTATTTATAATAATTTGATCACCTAATCACCCCTGAATTTTATAAAATTAAGCTTGACTAGGTTTCTTTGCCATGTTTTTTCCTAGTACTTGAACAGAATTGTCAGAGCTTGACAAAAAAAATACATTGATATAAGGAGCATTATTATTATGCTTATAAATATACATTTCAAAATATCTTAAATTGTCCAATATATTGTAAACATAGGTAATCCTATATATCCGTGAATTTCTTTGTCTGTAGATAATTTTGTTGATAGGCATGGCTAGTTATTTATTTATAATTTGACACGACATAAATGTCAATTTTATTCCACCGACGAAGTTGTAACGAAAACCAGATTATGTTGTAAAGGTTTTGGAATAAATTTGATCTTTGTTCGAAATGGAGTGTTGTAGTTGACCTAAAAGTGGAAAAACTATCAGGAAAATAAAATTGTATTTGTAATTACATAGGCGTGGTATAAATCCATGAAAAGCATATCTTTTGAATATGTGCATTTACTATTATTATTGTGATAAATACGCGTAGTATATACGCGCTAATTTATTTTGAGGCAGGATATGTCAAACACTTGATTTGCAATTTAAAATACTGCAAGCTATTCCTAAGTATTTATGCAAACTAGATAGCAGCAAAAAAAGTTATTTAACCTTTAACCGGGTAGCCGTTGTCAACAGGAAGGCTGGCTTACGCCAAAGTTCAGAAATCCATACAGAATCACTATGTGTCTCGGTTAATGCTGGATTTGTCTTCGTTTTCTCTACATGTTCGCCAGAAAAAAGCCCTATCTCTGTTTGGCTGCCACGGATTATCTCCACGAAACGACATATCGCGTAGTTATTTTTTTCTCTCGATTCCCGCTCGTATTTTTTCTTCCTGTTTTCGGACGAACGGAATCACATTAGCGGAGTTTTAGAATTTGTCAGAGAGGACATCCCTATAGCTATCCTACGGCGGTCTGTTCTGATGGGGATCTTTATAGTAGAATGTACGCAGACGCGAAAAGCACGCGAAATTGAAGTCTACATGTTCCGGGGGAGCATACCCCAGTTGACGCAAAACCGCGTACTTCAGGCGGCTATGCGTCCTCCTTTATTTACGAGCACGATGATCGTCGTAAAAACGGGGAACAACTAATACGTATGTACGTCCGTTCCGAAACTTTCGGACGTTTACGGAATAAGTTGTTTTTTTCTTTTCGATCAGTTATTGTTTGTGTCGTCGCGAAAGTTAGGAAAGACCTGCTTCTTCAAGTGTCTAATTGTGTCTTAACATATCTGTTAGTCTGGTTTTCGTTTGTAATCTTAATAATATGATGCTTACCTAGTGTTAAGTGCATATCATATCTGGTGTAATTCGGTGTATGCATACATCATATTGTGTGTCGTGTAATCCTGCTTGCCTTGTATAGTTTATAGTGTTTTTAGGATGAGATTTAACCCGAACCTAGTCAATTGTAAGTAGAAGTTGTTATGTGTAATTATTGGTATCTATGTTACAATAATAATGAAGCAGAAATTTCGTTTAAAGGAAATGAGGCGACTGTATCTCATTGTTCTTTTGGGTAAATTAAAATATTTACTGCCAAAATACATATATTTGTCATTAAAAAAGAAGCTTTTGTACTTGAGGTTTTTGAATTGATATAAGACGTAATATTAACGGAAGCTTAAATGCGAATGTTTATACATAGTTAAATTGTGATGTTCTGGATAATTTAATACGTACTTTGCATCACAAAAATCAATTTTAATTGCTATCTAGACGTGAAAATTGGATAATTGCATTATATTACAAAATACGCTGGTTACACTTCCCAAAAACGAAATTAATTCTTCAATTGATTCAAACTAAGGAAGAAGGGTTGTGAATTTACATACGTAGAGATTATTAATAAAGTGTCGGGGAATATGTAGGACTAAACTAATTGATGTATTAACTTTGGAATATAGGTCAGTGAAAGATTCGTTGACTTATATTTAGATGCATACATACATACATACTTTACATAGTAGTAGTAAATAATATTGAATTAGAAAATTTAATGCGAAAATCTAAAGCTACCTTTCCTCTTATCTCTCTTAGCAAAATGTTGACTTTCAAGATATAAGCGGTATTAACTTACGTAGTATTAATTCTTAGTTCATAGTAACTAAATACCGTAAAATGGGGTGTAGATGGCCGCTGGGGTCAAGTTGACCGAAAAGTTCAACAATTCTTTATTACTAGGTATTCTTCCTACTTAATTTTTTTATAAATGTTTACACATATTTCGGCTTTCGCTACATTTTTTACTTGCCTTTTATGGAAAAATCGTTTATCCTTTTGAAAAAAATATACGGGCCTTTGAAGTTAATGACGTAATTTTGTTACAATAACAAGTCATTAAACTTTGACTTAAACGTAGTGAATGAAAAGTTCCATGTACTAGTTAAAGTATATATGCAAAATAAGTTCTTGTATCTAGACAATAATCTAAACTGACAGATATATCCGCTCTCGGGTTTGAAATAACTTTGACATTTGTAGAAGAAAGATTTTTTCTAGTTGTTTATTTTCCGTATGCATGAGTAGCAAACTTGTTGAACAAAGCGAAAGCAAACACAGTTCTGCAGAAAAGAAGGAAGAAGAACGAGAAGAAGAAGCTGAAGAAGAAAGAGAAGGAGAAAGTAATAATACACAGTTTGACAAAATAGAAAAGAATTCTTGGGTAGTTGTAGAATACCAAACCAAAAAGATAGTCAGACATTATATTGGCAAAGTATTATCAGTGAATGGTGAGGAAATTAATGTTAATTTTTGAAAAGATAAAGCTGATATGTGTAGTAGGCCCAATATAGAAGATAAAGACGATATTTCTTGGTATAACGTTAAAATAAAATTAGGTGAACCCAAAGTTTATCGCAGAGGACAACGTTATTTTGACTTTGACATGTCAGTTTTTAACTTTAAGTGAATGTTTGTATCAAAATAATTACATAAATATCTTGAAAAATAATAGTATAGTCCTCTTGCAAATAACTTTACGAAGTTTTTTCTTCATTTAGTCAAATAAAGTGTTAGTTGTAAGTTAGAGATTGTTTTAGTTTGCTCAAGTCAACCCCAATTATCCGAAAACCATTTTTAAAGAACAAAGTTTATCTGTGGTCGACTTCACCCCCAACGGGGTGAAGTTGACCGAAAGCAAATATAATTTTTTTCTGGATTAATGGCTATTAAATATTAAGTATGTTTAACTACTATATTTGAAGGTGACATTTATACCCATGTCATAGTAGAAAACATTTTTTTGATCTTTTAATGTTACATATTACCTATTTTTAATTATAATTGAAAATTGGTCAAGTTCACCCCATTTTACGGTCATTAATGTTATTAAATTTGGAATAATTAATAAAGTGACGGATTAAATGAGAAATTTTGGAACGAACACAATATACTGAATTGGGTTTTAAGAGAGATATAACCACATTGAACTTAGAAGGAAACAAAGAATATTTCTTTACTGATTTACATATATAGACAGTGGCTCTAATCTTAAATACTTTAGCGGCTTACACAATACTAAGGCAACTGATCACGTAATAGTGAAGTTTTTGTAATAATTCTGGACCAGATAGTAGACTGTGTTAGTTTACCAATAACAGAGAGCTTTTAGAACGAGTTACCTATGTTTCCAAATGAATAAGGCCGTGGTTAATTATGGGTCTAGAACAACGTTCCCAATTACAAACGTTTGTAATGTAATTTCATACATACATTTAATGAGATCTGACCATGTGAAGCAGATTTTGTAAATCCTATATTACTATGGGTGCGAAAGTATACACTTCCATAGTAGATGGATTGAAGATGTTCACTAGATGCTTCAAAGCACTTCAAAACAATTTTGAGCTGAATATTACTATAGCAAAACTTGGAATCTAAATCTATGGAAGTTGTTAGTGATTGCTCTAGACAAATCGCGCACCTTAAGGTAACAAAAATATCTTATACTTACATTTGTTCTCTAAAACCGATTTTATTCCTGTTATTAGAAAAATTCGTGCATATACTCCAGACTAAAGTTTTAATATGAACAGGACGAGGAGAAAAGTATACAACAAATCAACTGTAAAAATAAACAGTGCAAATGGAGATACTGTATAAGCATGCACACACACGATCCAGTCTAAGTTTCAGAAATTTAAATACTAACTACACAGAAGTTCAGCTCTAGAATTCTTCAAATCTGTCGTTTCGAACACACCTAATAACTCACGTAAAGCTATCCTCTGTAATTGGAGGAAGTTTCTGTGGCATTCTAAGAGATAAGTTATTTTTGATATTATTGTAGTTCCTCAACCCTTAAGTGCAGTGTGATTAAACTTAAATAAAACTATTTATACGAAACAAAAAGGTTTATTTTGCAAAATGAAATAAGTAAAGGAACAAGTTTTGTAATTCTAGAAACCACAGAGATGTATAGATGCGAGATTTAATCGGCAGTTTTCCATTCGACACTTACTTAGATATCGAAATTCTGACTTCTTTTTTAGAGGTAGTATATTTACATATGTATATTGTAAAATATTCTTGAAGTAGGTACAGTTTCCTCTTTGCAGTACTTCCGGACTCTACGCAATTTACTAACAATAAGTACATACTTCAGCATGCTAGTTACTTGTACTTAAATACTAACAATTTCAGAAAATATTTTCCAGTAAAGGACGCAGATAAATTTATAATAACAATTTTGTATCGTTTCCAGACAAATAAAATTTTACTTCATGTCGTGGGTAATAATCAACTGCGACTTCAGTGAATTTTGCGATAGTCACATTTGTTAGATACATGTACTTAGTACATAGCACAATCGGTTTAATTCCATCAAATTAGATACAGAGTAGAAATCCATGTACACATTATATAATAATACTGCAACGGAAGATTATTGTATGATAATCTTTTAGTACCTAAATCGTTTGTTTCAAATTTCATTCCAGTTCTATTTCAGAAATGGCCTCCACGAATTTAATTAATTTTCCATTGTGTTGGGCACCACTTCCAGGAACTGTCAGGCCGTCGTAATACAACCGAATAATAAATAAATTAGAAGTAGCTGATGATACAGTTGAATGGCATTTAATATATCTTCATATAAACGGATGTTTATTAAATTCTATGCAATTTTATTAATCCTGTGCTTTATAATTTTGTTTTTACGGGATAAAATATAATTTAATTCTTAATTAAATTAATTTTTCCTTCGTATATTGCTTGGATTGTTCTCGTTTGTTTAGCATCATATTTTTATTGTGCCACGTTTGTAGTTAATAATAAGAGGATATTATTATTAGGTACACCAATTGCAGCAAAAATTTATGTAGAAAGTAATGAATTCTTTTAACAAATCTGTAGCGCAAGAGCGAACGTAGTGTTGGTCAAAGGATACGTGCTGAAATGAAGTAGGTTGAATTAAATGCGACGTCGACTCTACATAATTCCAACGTTCTCTTACCTTTAAATGGGGTATTCCATTTCGTTCCGGCAATTTACTCACCACCACATTTTCAACTCTACTACCATTTCTGAAATTGTGAGCAGCTTGGTGTCCTTCCTTTACATGTTAGCGCATCATACAAATGGAATCTTCCAGAACAATGCGTTTGTTTGATTAACGCGAGTCTACCTTAACATTAGAATAATATAAATTTATTTTCTGGAATTGTTTAGACCTCTAAAACTTTTTGCTAGAAGAAGATTCGCTTTTTGGAGTAATATAAGTAGTTTAACTAATGTGATTATGTTATGAACTGTGCCTTTATGAAAAAGTATCTTAACTTCAAGATAACCTAAATTTACGGTTATGGGTTTTAAATAAATAATAATCGATTGCAGTTTAGGATATATTTTTAATTTAGTAATAATTATTAAATTGCCATCAAAAATATAATCGTAATGGCTATGTCTAAAGCCAGCAGAGCGGCAATTGAGACAATAAATTTATCGCGCAAAAATTTTGTTTTTTCCTATTTCATCGCACAACAATATCTCTTCACAACATTGACTAGTTTGCATAGTTTCTCTATTGAGAATTGTGAGATATATCGGAAGGAAGTCATGTTTCGGCACTCGATCCTTCGAAAAGGACCAACACGTCGACATTCATACGAATAGGGCAAAAGGGCCAATTTAAATTCAAACACTAACCCGACAGGGAAAGCAAAGGTGGAAAACGGAAACGATTCCCGCTCATCCTCTTTTCTCTTTCTCTTCCTCACGACTTTAATTTCATTTTCGTATACATTCAACAAATGTAGCGTAAGAGATTCCGAGATCATGTACAATAGTAAACATACATATAGTTCTTCTTAATTTAGACATATAAACTTTAAATCCGAAGTGATTTTATGTACAAACTTAGTTATTTAGTACTGGAACGTGACTGTTTTACGAATTAGTATCATTCTTAAGAACAATTGATGGTTACTCTTTCGGTATTTCATCGAGGAGTAAACTATAGAAGGTGTATGTACATTCGCTAACAGAAACGTTCAGACTGTTTAGGAACTGACGAAATTGATACGTATTCAATATCCAGCGAAATTAATGTTTGTCTCATGTCTTTGGTTTATGTTCGCCCGATGAATGATTACATCAAAGGGGGGAAATGTTTGCCATTAGTTTATTACATTGATAATGTTGGTTCAAAGGTATATGGCTGCATGCCTGGAGCATAACAGTTAAAACCACAACAATTCTTTAATATGACACCTAAATGATTAGAAAGTAAACTATAAAGAATATTAACTTCAGTAATTCACATATTTTACTTTTTCCATATGCCATCCAAAGAAATAGGTATATAGAAATAAATTTCAATTTCCTATATCTATGACGAGATCATCTCAAAAGACAGCTTGACCAAAAGATATTACACGCTCTATTTTATTGCAAGGATGACGATTATTCAAGAAATTATAGAGGTGATCCAGTAATTTAACAGTTGAGATATTTGCTCTGGTTTGCGGTCACAGGGTTTTTGCACTTGCACAGCTGGAAACGTCCATGCTATACCTCCTAGTGAAGCTAGAAATATGATGAAAGAAGCAACATTTTCGGTTCCTGTTTTACCAGAAAAAACTTCTTGCTGTTACTACATTTCACTCTAGAATTTTTTAGAGTCGCTTCTGACGACCAACACGTTTATCTGCGTCATGAACATGGCACTCGTGATGTCCAAACAAGACAAGACTCCAATCGCGTTTGCTGCATAATTTACAATGGATTTATGCCACTGCGCAAGTGATAAATCCATTTTGGAGTGTGTTTGCTATGTTCTTGCTACAGCAGTTCTAATATTATTCGCAAGTTGTTGCCTATTTATTGCTTGTCGTTCTGTGATAAATGGCTTACTTAGGCCACCTACAAAGAGAGCACTTGGTAAATAATCTCGTTACCTCGTGAGCACCTCACGTCCATGCTGAGAATATACTACTCAATGTTCTTTAACCATTTAAATCGTGTAACATAAAAATCTGATTATTTCTCCTTGCATGTAAAAATCTTTATTCAAAGAAAGCTGACACAAATTAGCATCTCATTCAATTTAACGGTTATAGTTATAAGATAGAATAGCTTACCTTTTTTGACAGAGCCACAAAAAGAGAAATTTGTATGATTGAAGATTGCAATCATGAAACACATACAGTGACATCATACAGAAGTACAAGATGTTGGTGCATCTTAAGACGTCCACCAGAAAATGGTCGATTTGCTGTTCAGGAAGCGATTTTAAAAATTCTAAACAGAGACAAATGCCATCTTTATGAAGTTAATTAAGTGCACAAACTGAACAAAGATGATTTTGATCATAGAACTTAACTTTGCAAACAAATAATAAACCTCTCCAACATCGATAAAGAGTTGGTTAATCGAATTTTATTTGCAGATGAGACATAAAGAATATGAAATAATTAATAGACAAAATTGTTACGATTGGTGGAAAGAAGGACGCAGAAGTAATTATATAGAACTATTGAGAGGTCCTCCTCAACAACCATAAACCTAAAGTAATCAAATTCTAAAATGATTTGACTTTATTTCACAAAGAAACAATTTAAGTCATACTTTTTACTGATGTGAACTGAATCTCAGAGACACAAACTCCTTCAGAACTTTTATATTAACGTATGTACATATATTGATTAGACAGGGAAGCAACTATGGGATGAGAAGACAAAGTATAAATCAACTTCCAGAAATTGTAATGCTGCCTCTGTTACGTTATGCGAAGCTATGTACATATATGCATCTGTTCAAACGTTCTAATAGCTGTATTTCTGGAGTATATAGCCCAACACATATACTAATCACAGAAATGTGGTTTTCACCGTACACGAAATAAAATTAGCCTACCGGTTTAAAGATCCAACGAGATAGTTAACACTTAAAAGACCTCTAAGGAGAAAGATGAAGCATCTTCGCCCAGCTGATGCCAGAGAAGCTATTCAAAGAACTACCAGTTGGAGTTTATGGTCTTCACAAAGCTTTTTTGTTATGGTTAATGATATTCGACATTAGTACAAGTGTTGGTTATCACATAATTTGAAGTTCAACTTAAAGTTTAAACTAGTCTAGAGTTACTAGCAACCAGCCTATAAAAGAACACCAATGATAGAAAACAAAACAGAGTCTCCCCCTCTGGTGACAAAAAAGCCATGCTTACCTGAAAATGTAGGGATAATGAATCATATATGCTATATATATGAATCACATATGCTTACCATGATAACGTAAAATACGTTATATACAAAATAAGGGTTTTCCAATAAGACGATATGATTTTGTAATTATGTAGTAACCATGGAAATAAAGTTATAACTGTCACTAGTTGTCATTTATGTTCACTAACTTCTAACAATTTATTATGGCGAAATACTCTCCAAGAACGTTTGGTTATTGTCCAATAATTTTACGAACATCGTCGTTATGTCAACACTTTTCGCGCACTTCGCGAAAACTTTTGTCTAAATAATTGCCCTGTGCTTTTCATTCGTCGCATCGTTAAGAAATTTGAAAGTAATTTTACTCTTCACGATACAAAAACACCATAAGTCCCCGAAATGCCAGAACTGTTAAGATTATTGCTGCTGTAAGAGCTAGTGTAGCAGAAGATCCAAATTTATCAATTCCTATTCGTGCTCAAGAATTAGGACTTAAAAAATAACAACTTGGCGAACTTTGCAAAAATATTAAAATTTACACCCGTACAAGATTGTTTTGCTCCAAGAACATAAGCCACTGGACCATCGTCGGTATCGAGAATTTGCTGTGGGGAGTTTTTAGAACGACTTGAAAGGGATTGCAATTTTGCGGAAAAAAATTATCTTTTCAGATGAAGCTCATTTTCGGTTAAGTGGTTACGTAAATAAGTATAATTGCCGTTTTTGGTGTGAAAACAATCCATAACAGATTTAGGAGAAGCCTTTGCATCCCCTGAAGGTAACTGTATGGTGTGGTTTATGGTATGGTGGTATCGTTGGACCATTTCTTTTTCCAAAATGAGGTTGGAGATTCAACTGCAGTGAATGGTGAACGATACTGACAGATGTTGACAAATTTTTATGGCCAAATTTGAATGCGCTTGATTCAGAAGATATGTGGTTCCAGCAAGATTGTCACACGGCTCATAAAACTATCGCGATACTACAAGAAAAATTTGGAGAAAGGATAATTTCAAGGAATTCTACTGTTCCCTGGCCTCCAAGAAGCTGTAATTTGTCTCGTTTAGATTACTTCTTGTGGGGATATTTAAAATCTAAGGTTTATGCCAAGAGGCCGCAAAAACTTTATGCCTTGAGATTGAACATTAAACGCTCCATTGAGATTACGCCCGATTTATTGCACAAAGTCGTTGAAAATTGGATTCGTTAAATTCACTCCTGCACACGAAGCCGAGTTGAACATTTAAATGAAGTCCTATTCAAAACATAAATGTTACAGATTATACTTTAAGATAATATAAAAAGTGTGGTTATATCTCAAATCATTTCTGTTTTATTTCAGTTGAAAACCATATCGTTCTTATTGGAGAACCCTTTATATTATATAAAATGTTTATACAAATTTCAATCAACTAGACTTATAAAAGAACTCGAAGGATGATTTGTATATATCAGCAGTTATTTCGCCATTACGGTAGATACAGATTCAGAATGTCCATAACTTTATCACAACTGCCACATTACTTGTTCATACTTCTATCTTGGACTGTACAAATAACGTTTGAGGATGAAATATCCTCGTCTCTGGCGAACCGTGTAGACGTTTCGTATGTTGACGGATTGAAATTGAGTTTTAGCACCGCTGACGCCAGACGGCATCGGAGCTCGTGACGCCTGACGCGTTGTTGTACGGACATACTACCTAATACATGTGGCATCCGTCCGGAGTGATAAATATTTACAACAGCGCCATCTAGCAACGGACGTGATGCGTTAGCGTTAGGGCACCTGGTTATTCGGCTATTGTCGGTCCGGTAACGTATCTACTATCTTCGTGATCTATCTTCATTGCTGGCGGATGGGATATACGAGATATTAAATACGACGCAAGACCGGAGGCTGTTAAATGAGATCCAATTTATTTTTCGAAAAATACTGCCGCCGAATGTTGAGGGAGATCATTTAAATTGATAGGGCATGGATGTGACAGGCGCAAAAGAATACGGATCCTTTTTAAGAAGAGATTCGTCTAAAGGAAACCTGAGTATGAAAATTGAACTTAATGAGAATAAGAATTGAATAAACGACAATAATAATTCTTGGAACTTGTTTAAATTTTTGTTGTAATGAAGTTCTAGTGCTGTATATTAGTATCTAAATAATCGAATCTATATAAATTTTCAGTATACTGAGTATGATTTCTAATAAATCACAGTGAAGTACTCTTTAGATCGGATTCATTTGCATTCGTTATATTTTTGCATGAATATATTTCTTAATTAATAAACCTTGTTATGTAAAAAAGCTTTTACCGTAAACGGGTAAATAAAATCCCTAGAAATTTACTTTTCCAGTTTTTTGGAGGTGTGTTATATACACATTAAGGAAATGTTTTCTTGTTTACAAATAATGAAAATTAATAACGTAATAAGCCGGAAAGCCAGAGAGGTTTTCATATCAATACCACAATACTTATTTTTTTCAGAATGTGCTACAATACAGTATTTATGTTGTGAATATCTTTTTAGTTAACGAAACAATTTTTCTCTCGCTCTTTCCAAGCAGTTAAGAAGAACATGCGTAGAAACTGCGTGAATAGGCAGTTGTTATGTCATTGCTGGACTCCTCACTTGGCAAAAAATTTGTCATTTTACTATTATTTTACTGTCATTAGGTCTAGAGGCGTGAAACTTTTACTCAGCCAGTCGCTTAGTTTCTCGTAGTTAAATTTAACTGCTTTTAGCGCTCTTGCAGTGAAGCTTCCGTCTAAAAGGAAAATGAATACTAATTGTTTTAGCATGAAAATTTCAGGGAGTAAACTTCGTGAGACTTAAAGCTTAATTTCTATATTTATCTATTTAAGAGTGACATATTTTCAATTCCAATGATGAAAATACCCTTATATGTAGTGGCTAGTAGCAAAGTGCTGGCTAGGTTATCAAGTTCATAATTAAATTTGTATTGATAGTGCGCATTCAAAAGATTTTGTAGTTTCGACAAATTGAATAATTGAACTGAATCCTGTATATAACTAGCATAAGACCAGTGGAGCAATTTCTACTCTAAATGGTTAGATGTGACCAACGCTACTCCAGTAGGTGTTGCTTTTCTAATAATTTCATTAATTTCTCTATTCTATTGATGTCAGTGGTGTTATATGTATATTTTCTCTATTAAATGCTCCCAAAGAAAAAAATTGGACTTTGTTAGATATATTGATATATGAGGGTGGTTTGAATTGGCGATTGATTGATACTAAGGAGTCACTAAATGCCAGCGACTATACAAAATTACTTAAACATGTTATAACGGGTGATGAAACATGGATTTACGGATATGACGTCCCAGTAGGGGCATCCTGACTCGACAAGATCGAAAAAAGCTCGACAAGTGGGGTCAAACGTACAGGTTATGCTCAAGTTATGCTTAGTTCAACGCGGTTTGCGTGAAGCAATGTTTCTGCACCACAATAAGACACCTATATACACGTCATTGCTTGTTCGTGAATATTTGGCCAAAAACAATACTGTAACGAGGCTCTAGCCCCCGTATTCGGGCTCCGTCTGACTTTTTTCCTATTTTCAAAAATAGGCGTGTAGCGCAATGCCTAGCGCGCTCGTTTCATAGTCCGGTGGTATCGGGTTCGAACCCCGGTATGTTGTTTCTGAATTTGGATTTCTGTAGTTTCCCAAATTCCACGGCAAATGCGGAAAGTTAACATCTTAAGTCGGTGTACAGCCGCAGGCATAATAATAACTTATGGCCAGCCGATGGCCCCTGTAATTGGCGCAAGCTGTTGGGGGATGCTAAGGCATGAATTATTATTATTATTGTTATTATTATTGCTATTAGTAAAAAGAATCTTAAAGGGTCGTCGCTTTACAAGCATAGAGGACATTAAAAGGGGGATGACAAGTGTTTCGAGGGTTGGAGGAAGCGCTGGTGCCAGTGTATAGTATCTAATGGAGACTATCTTGGAGGTCATGACATTAATGTAGACGAATAAGTTAAAAAAAAATCAAAAAAATAAAATTCCTGATGTTTTCTGAACATACGTTGTACGCCATTTCTACATTCTTTGCTGGTTTTGTTTGACGAATGATTAGTCATTTTGGGGGTGGGTGCTTTTTTGACTTTAAAAGACATGTAGATGGTAAAAATATTGTGTTCATATATGTCCATATCTTTGGGATGAGAACGATGCTGTTTTTACGTAATCATATGGCGTTGCGATTGAACCACTATCAGGTCCATATATTTAGCGGGAACGGCTTGGTGTTGGTGGCTTGCCAGTTTGTGCAAGTTTTGACCTCCATAATAGAGGGAATACAATTAGAACGAGGTTAGCAAAGCTTGTCCAATACGAGTTAAAGATGCAAAATCGTGGAAAATATGGTAGCATTGGAAGTAACCATGATGACGTTGGGTAGAGTGCAACCAGTTTTGCTCTTTCATAGTTTTTACTGGGGAAGAGTGGATAATTTGGTGTGCCAGCTTCTATGATCAAAGCAGAATTAATACGTATTCTGTATCTAGCAGTTTTTAATAGATAATTGCACTGTTGATTCCGTTTGAGTTATTATTCCACTAGCAAGCACAAGAAAACTGAACAACAGGTAGCACGCCTAACCAAATGGTTAGTAAAGTCAAGCAAACTAGAGGAGAAACATACTAAAAACGGAAAAGCATTCAGTTAAATTAACAAAAGCAGATAAATCAATTAAATCAAAATCTGAAAACAGCATTTTCAAGAAGAACAAAATATACTCCAATGCATGCTACCAGTTGTAAGTAATCCTTTTCATAAATTCATGAACATTTTGTAATACATTGAAGTAGTTAATATGTATAACTCATACAGATTTGAAGTAGAAGCTCATGCTATTAAAAGTAAGCCGAACTTTATAACAAAACATAAACTCAGTAAACAAGTGACCATGTAGTAATAAAAGCTAAAGCCATCGCGGTAAATTCCCATAAATTTACGCCGAAAATCTTCGCTCGAAATAGTTTCTAATTTACACACCTGTAGTTATTTATGTGAATGTATTGATGTAAATTGAGTACCGACTTGTTACCTTTAATACCGTAGCGTATATTGGAACTCTGGAATTTACTGTTCGAAATTTACATATTAAAGTTAACTGTTAGCAACTTCCCGAAGCGTAAGTATATATCGTGATGTGAAATTATTTCAAATTAATCTCTCGGTACAAATCAACATTTTCGATTTCCGAAACTTCAAGAGCAGTATATTCTCACTAAATGCTTAATAGTAAATGTTTGATAGATGATTATACGAAGCACATTGGAAGTTCAAAAGTGTCAAACTTCGAGGAAATTAAAAAAGCTGTGCAGTATTGAACAACATCTGTACGTTATGTTTTTTGTGTTTTTATTGTGGATGGTTGTAATATCTGTATGAAACCTCGTCGTGTCTTGTTAAAACTTTAGGATATCTGGAGATGTGACCTCTTGTGAGTGTACGTTATAGTATATCTGAAACAAGTAGTAAAGAACATTACATAACACAATAATGAAACGTTACAGGCAGATATAGATGGAGATGCTATTTAGCAAAAAGAAAATTGGTTGAGTAATAGAGCAGTTACACAAAATATTTTTTGTTTTAGAATGACGAAAACATTGTAGTAATATATGTATATGAAGTGACAGTCTCAGAGTAGTGTGTCGTATCGTAATTATACGTATAGCTTGTATGCCAACTAATGTCAGAATATGATAGTTTGCCATAACGCTAACTCTCCTAATGTGTATAACTAGGATACAGGAAACGCAAGTTTAGTTTCATATTACGGCAGTACTATCTGAAAGAGAAGCAAACGCTGAGCTATGCTCCATATTTCAGTTGAAGTAGCATGCTTCATGGACCATATTTCCTGTAGCAATTGTAAGAGCGAATGGAACTAGAACTTTATGCACTAGAACTAACAAGTTAACAAGGGGGTATATTTAGGAGCACGAAGAAAGAAACAACCATATGTGTGGAACGATACAGACTTACGGTAAGAATTATAAAAATAAAATGTATTCAAGCATTTCTTTCATGCTATATTTATAGGGTCCAGTAAAATGACTAAAAGCTTTATTGCTTTTCCCTCTTTCTAAGTGAATGGATGTCTGGTAGCATCATATAAAATACTTTGTCTTTGAAGTCTTTGAAGCAGAGCTGTACTTCTATACAGTAACGTACAAGCAACTTTGTTCCAATTCTGTTTTTTATCAACTAGGGAATGTGTATCTATTGGGGATGGAAGTGATTGTTTAATAGCGATATAACACCATTACTATATTGCAAATGGTTTATGGATTAATGAGGAATCAATTGTGGTAACCGTTAAGTATCAATCTAATGAGTGGTGCAGCGTGTTCTCCCAAGGTTTGGCCCAGGTAGCGGTCTTAGTACTTGTATCTTCTGCGGTTCTCTCTTTTTAGTGCATTTTGTTCTAAATTCGTTCGATTAATGATTTCCAAACTTGAAGCGAACAACAATACACCTCATTACAACTCGAGTCAAAATATTCGTCGCCGTACATAAAAATCTCATCAAAACCTTCCAAAGTCGTCGTTAAAAAGTTAACGAAAATTTTGGACACCACACTCGAGAAAGAAAAGATCACGTTTAGTGAAACGAATCAGTGTAAATAACTAAACAGTTTTCATATACAAGATGGTATATGAAATCTGGTATACAGGTGTGTATTTGAGAGATACAGTGTGGTATTGTATACTCGCTAATATATGCATACCTACACTGTCAGTTTACATGAAGACAGCCAAATAATTTGTTTATTAGTTACGCAATTATTATTAAATTTTTATCAGTGAATTAAGTGAAGCCATTAAGATTAATATTTTTGTATGAACGCATTTTTGTTGCGGTCTAAATCTGACTGTTTGAAGATAGAGCAAAAAATTATTAAGAGAAGTTGTTATTAATCCCTAAAATATGTAATACAAATACGAAGTTTCGGTAGAAAATTTTAATCTTGAAATTTTACTACATCTTTGTATGAACTTGAAAAATTTCTTATCTCAAATATCAAAAGTGCGAACAATGAAGTTTAAGTTTACATGAAAACAACCAAATAAATTGTTTATTAGTTACGCAATTACTATCAAATTTTTATAAGTGATAGTGGCCATTAGTGGCCAAAACTATTAATATCAGTGGCCACTATCACTGATAAAGATTTCATAACAATTGCGTAACTAACAAACTTATTAACTAACAAATTTATTTGGTTGTCTTCATGTAAACTTAAACACACTGCATATGCAGAAGATGTTATATACAGAGTGATTGATACATACCTACACATGATTGTTATTAGCTATTAGCTGTATCGACCGTGAGCAATTGAACTATTTACTTTATCTTTCTGTAGATTGTTGGCTTTCCTACAACATCACGTGAATAACGTTGTTTGCTCGAGAAAAGCAAAATGAATAATGTATAACTTGTGGTAACGACCACGAAGGATAGCGTAAAAACGATCTTGTGCCATTTTGGGAGAAAAGTGGTTTGGCATTAGCATTGCGCTCAATCAAGTAGGAAACTTTCCAATACTGGTATTGAATGGAGACTCTGTTCATAGCTAAGCTCGTATATATTGATATAAATGTGATTGCTCATAACAAGCTCTCTATAACAGCTTTTAGTAGTCTCATGTTTGCAGATATCATTCTGGTTTTGAACATGACAGGATCAATGCCTATGTTGCCTACTGCATCTTAGATTGATCCAAATAGAGTGTTGCCAATAGCATCCATTACCTGAATAAATGGGATATGTAGTAATTTTTTCATTCACACCATTATTAGCAATTTACGCCTGATGCGTAAATTGCTAATAATGAGTAGTTTTCTTGTAGGAATACCACTTTTGATGTGCATGTTCACTATTTTTCCCATTGATTTGAGTGGAGATGTACTTAGACTGATGGAGCAACAGGATTTGGGCAAGTCGTTGGCCAACCTTAGGATTGAACAGGCAGGTCTACATCCAGACCCTCCTGTAGCATACGATTGTTGATCAAATTGGGAAATGGTGGTTATGAAATTGTAACGAAAACTTTTATATACTTTACTATAAAGAATAAAAGAGTTACTTTTAATTAAACGACACACTGGGCATAAGATTGACGCCACACTCTCAAAATTATAGTAAAAGCAAAGTAAAGCTCTTGTTTACCTTTGAAAACTGTGGATTTTGATATTTACTTTTCCTGTGTTTAATCGTACATGACGTGTTAGTTACTTGTCTATTAAATAGTCACTCAAATAAAAAAGTCAATTAACACTCATTTACTACATTATATAATCATCACAAATACAATTAGTAGTTTGTTTCCTTGTACTCCAAACAGTTCTAATTTCCCAGTCAGACAATATTAACAAGAGATTGAAACATTTCACAACTGCTTTTGTCCAGAATGATTATTGGTCTCACAACAGTCAGAGAATTGTAAGAAGGTAGCTTCATATGTTCTAAAATAACACTGACAAAATCGTTTGGAAACCAAAGATCAAGACCATCATCAAAAATGGTGCTGACAAGAGCCTAATCAGTTAGCGATTATTGCAATTGAGCCATCCGCATTGGTTTTAAGTCTAAATGAAGTATGAGTAAACATACTGTTACGAAAAATCTTAAAATTTAATAATTGTAATGTTCCGTTCGTCCATTTCATTACATTGAAATTTAATTTATGATTGTACCTCCAATATTCTAAATCAGAATTCAAGGTATTCTTTAGTTTTGTATTTGTTCAAAAAATTTAAATTTTAGTCTCGTATATTTTTACACATTTACGTTCGAGTAAAACTGTTAAATAGACACGAGCAAATATTATTCTTCCGGGATTACAACTTGCAATACAATGCGGCACTATTCCAAACAAAACAAAACAGCATTGTTCTGGTGCAATCCTTCGCTGGATGTTATTTTTCTGCCATGCTATGTGTCTGAACAAACAACGTTCTGGATATTGAAATGTTCAAAACTGTTTACCAATGTAGTTTTGCAATTTCTAACTATACAAAATTATAACAATTGAAGCGTAAATAAGTTTAGAATTATTAAAAAAATTTAAATTTAATAAAACAAACCAAAGTATTTAATTTAAAATATACTCAGTGACATTAGCAGTGTTACACCCAAAAGGAATCATTTGTTTAACTTGATTTTTTGGCAATGTGATAGTTTTACATTAGAAATCAAACGATAACATTTGCAGCACACTACCTTAAATCCTCCTCCACTCCTGTCATCGATAAAATGAGATGGCCGATATCTGCTAGTGGCAGCTCATTCCAAGCAACTTGAGCTTCGTTGATTAACTGCGCCAAAGTTTGTGGAGCGTGGTGCAGCATGGACAGTCTTCTCCCATGACATCCCACATATATTCGATGGGGTTTAAAGCCGGGCATCAGGGTGGTCTCGGCACCTGTTTCTTGGAGAAAGCCTAAGTTCGACGAGCGATATGGGGACCTGCATTGTCTTGTTGAAAAAGGACGTGTGGACGGCCATCTAGATAAGGTAGTAAAGTGGTTTGTAGGACATCATCAACATAACGAGTAGCTGTCATACTTCTTCGAATAAGCAGAAGCGGTGATCGGCTACCATAAGCAATAGGCCTCCAAATCATTGCTCCAACAGTCCTGTGTTGCTCTTAGCGGCAAACCCAATGCTTTAAATACAGTTGAACAACTTACTCCTTCTGGGTGTAACACTTCTAATGTCACTGAGTATATGTAGGTATATACATCATTTTGTACCAATATGACGTATACGTAAACGAGGTGTGTTTAAGGTTTATTTAATTACAAGATTCGCTGCTATATACATACATACATATATAGATAAATTTACTTTGATCCAATGTTTCATGAATCCTTAGAGAAATATTATGTAGGAGCTTAACCGTCAGGTAATATTCGGTACGGCTCCTCTTCATTCTGTCAAATTAAATCCAATTTCCTTATACATAGTTTGAAGATAGTAAACGCGAAACACTATTGGCGGTGCTGGAGGTTGTACCTTAGGAGCGAAACGTCAGCTACACTGTCGTCATTTACGATAGATGCCAGTTATAGTCGTGCGGGAATTATAATGGCGGTAGAACACGCAGCAAAGGTACGCAACACCTCGAACATTTATCTTTTGAAGTAAAGGCGCAAGTTTGGAGTCTACACAACCGTTCGTAAGATTGATAGTACCAACTAGACTAGCCCGTTGTTGCTTATGAGAATCACGAAGTTGGTGTAAATGGGCTGACAACTCCCCGAAGTTGTTAAAATGGGAAATTAAAAATGGATATTATACTGTGGAGAGGATAAAAAAGTTGTTATTTAGTATCATGAAAGTTTGGCAAATTCTTAAACAATTTACTTCGACGAGCGTATCTGAATTAAAGAATTTCTTGTAAAATTCTTTGTAAATCCTTTTTCCTAACGATTTCTTATAAATTAATTGATTTTGTAAATTGTTATGAAGTGCACTTGCAAGATTTAGGTTTAATTGACCACACCTTTTTTTTTCATTTATCACTGACGGAACTAGTTTATAGTCAGCATAACAACTGGCTTGGCTGTGGGATTGTATCAATCTCAAAGTGTTTTCTTAAATAACGTAGAAAATTTTAAACCCTTAAGCAAGACATTTAATCGATAGGATATAAATCGTTAGCAACTACCTGATATCTCTAGATTTGGCTAAGTATTGTTTCAGCTTTTTTTTAAAGATAAAACACGTTCCTTTAGTTAATAAAAGATCAAAGTTGCAAATACAAGAATTGAGTTTCCAGCGTACTTCAAAGCGAACTCGGTGTGGTTTTTCTAAATTCATTCAATATTTCCCTGCTGTTTGAAAAGTTTTAATTACATTCCTTCCTAATTTATTGGCGAGTGATGAGATTTGTATTTTAGTTGCTTCCCAGACTAACTTTTTGTTTTTTATCTTTTGAGATTTACGACTATAATAGCACTGGTAGTTTATTTCATTTATGTCTTATTCTTTTAAAAGAAGGCCGGTGTGGAAGAAGCAGTCAAAGGTAGCAGCTAATTCGAGATACCTAAACTTACTTAAGAGCACAAATAATAATAATAATAATAATAATAATAATAATAATAATAATAATAA
>ML219559.1:0-22683 GCA_004785975.1 Popillia japonica | reverse complement strand
AATAATAATAATAATAATAATAATAATAATAATAATAATAATAATAAGTTTATTCATTTCATGTTACATTGTGTGAAATACGTCAAAAAAAAAACAGATATATATGTATATGTACTGCTTATAGTTGTTCTAGGAAATTGTTAACATTGTACAAAGATTTACTTACTAAATACTTTCTTATGGTAGATTTAAACGTTTTCTATGGAAAATGTTTGAAAGCACGGGGAATCTTGTTATAAATTTTCAAAATTTGGGTGACAACACTTCTATGTATTGGAGCAAACGTGGTTTGTGGAACACGCAGGGTCGATTTCTGGCACTCGCGCGTATTATATTTGTGACACGTTTCATGTTGGACTAATAGTTCCGCATAGTGTTTTTTAGCGAAGCACGCACATTCGTACACATACAATGCTGGTAGAGATAGTATGCCATGTTCTTCAAACACAGGTCTACACGAATCCCTCGCCCCTAAACCAAAAACACCCCGCAAGCATGACTTCTGCAGTTTAAAAATTCTGTCTGCCTCTACAGTTTCCCCAAAAGATAATTCCGTATGTTATTCTTGATCCGACGTATGCATAATATGCTGATATCACAGCTTCTATATGAACTTCCCGCGAGATTGTTCTCAGTGCATAAGTCATTCCAGAGATCCTGCTAGTTGTTGGTTATCGTAAGTAATAGGCAAGTTTTCTTGTTTTCTAAGAGCGAATTTTATTACGTTTGTTTTGCCTACATTAAGTTTTAAGTTGTTGTTTTTGAACCATGCATTCGTTTTAGTTATGACGTCGATAATTTCCTTTTCTAGTGCTATGTTCGACTCTTCTGAGACAATTATAGATGTATCATCTGCGTACATGTTGATAAAATGGTTTGTTGCGCCAGGAAGGACATTTATATATAACAGGAAGAGAAAAGCGCCCAATACTGAATCTTGGGGTACGCCTCTTTCCGTTTCCAACCATTCTGATCTTAAAGTTCGTTCTTCTGTTTTGATTTGTACACATTGTAACCGAGTTTTTAAATAGGATGTTAGTAGCTTGTGAACTATGCCTATATAACCTATTATCTCTAATTTATTCAATAAGATTGCATGATCCACACTATCAAAGGCTTTTGAAAGATCTAGGAATAAGCCTGCGACTGACCGTCTCTCAGATATTGCCTGTGTTATTTTGTCAATGGACATATAAATAGCTCTATTTGTAGATCGACCTTTTATATATGCACTCTGAAATGTAGTTAATAACTTGCAGGATTCTGCAAATTTGGTTAGCCTTATAAGAATTGCTTTTTCAACAACTTTAGCTAGTACTGACGTTAGGGTAATCGGTCTGTAGTTTTCAAAACTAAACTCATCACCGCTTTTATATATAGGTTTTATAGTGGACATTTTAAGATGATTGGGAAATATACCTGCTTTAAAGGATAGGTTAATCATCGCAGCTAGTGGTGTACATAGTAGATCGGCGCCGTTCTTTATTAATTTTGTAGGAAGTCCATCAGGGCCGACTGCTGGCGTGTCTTTTATAGAATTAATAATATTATAGATTTCCATAGGGTCAGTGTCAAATAAAACCATAGATTTTTCATTTACCCGTACATGTCTCAGTTGGCCTCTACTAGGTTTACTAGGTTTGCCTAAATTGATGTAGAATGAATTAAGTTCGTTTACTATTTTGTTGCTAGTTTTATTGTGAACCTCACACAATTTCTTGATATTTATGTCTGTCTTTTTATTTCTTGTGGTAACATTATTAATTACGTTCCACGTCGCTTTAATTTTGTTTTCGGCTTGGAGAATATATTTTGTATTGTGATCTTTTTTACTCTGATTTATGACAGAAATAAGGTATTTACCACGAAACTCGAACTCATTTCAAGTTAGTTAGGAATTAGTTAAAACTGTTTTGATAAAAAGAGGCGAGGTGAAGGAGAGAGGGGAGGGGATTTAAAAGGGAAACTAACGTTAGCTGAAGATTAAGCTGAAGGAATATTAAATGGAGAATTATGTATTCTAATTCTACCGAAGATGAAAATTCTTGTACAATGTTTATAAATTAAAACAAAAATTAAAGATAATATCTATAAGACGAAAGGGCAACATTGAATTTATAGTCTAAAAAAGATTTTTAAAGTATTCGTTTACGTGTTACTTTAACACATTTCAAACGTGTGAGAATTAAAGCCTTCCAAGAGAATTTCATTAAATAATAAAAACCTTTGACGTTTCAAACTAACAAAAATAGAATATAACTAGAAGAAGGCAGATGTCTTAACCAAGGAAAGGGCGTTCAAGCCATTTATCAAACTTGTACTATGGTGTGGAACTACGGAAAGAGAAATAGTCAAAGCCAGTGTGAAATAGTGCGCATATAAATCTCTAGAATGGCGAAAAAATTCGCCATAACAGAGACATGTTAAGAAATTCATTAAAGAATATATGCCCAAATTCACACAGGAGCGTCAGAACAAAGGCAGGACAACTATCAAATTAAATGTTGTGCTACTAAATTTTCGGGATTATGGGCGGATGACCCACTCGGATGGAAAGTCCATTGTGAGAATCTCATTCCCAAACTTAATTCTTTGTATTTTTTATTTCGCAATTTAAGATCAGTGTTGTCGCTCCAGCAGTTGTTTGGTATGTATTATGCCTATGTTTTTAACAGGCTTAGTTATGGTGTTATGTTTTGGGGTAACTCAACCTTGTTTAATGACGTTTTTATTTGTCCTTTACCTTCAATTTTTATTCTAGAATTAGCGCTATACGCGTATGATAATAATTATAAGTTTCAAGTTAACAGTGACAAACATAATCATAACACTAGATATAATGATGATTTGGCTATCCCTAGATCTAGATTAACATTACGTCAGCAGTCTCCACAATTTTTCGCAATTAAAGTATTTAATAAAATTCCTAAGCACCCCAAAAAGCTCTGTAAAACGAACATGCCAAAAGTAACAGTTGGGTATAAGAACATGAATCCCGTTCAACTGCAGAGTTTACTATATGCGCTATCATAAGCACGATATCATCGTGCTTATGAGTGATAACTGGGAAAGAACACAGGGAACAATAAATCAATGGAACAACATCATCATGCAGAAGGAAATGTAAATAAATACAAGCAAAACAAAAGTAATGACGAGTAACGCACCAAAAAATCAGCAAGACATAATGTGTGGAGAAGATACATTAGAACGAGTATCAACCATAACATATCTGGGATCGAAAATTAGCGACGATGGCAAAGTAGACGTAGAAATTCTGAATCGTTCAAAAAAGGCAACGCAAATATTTTAGCAGTTAAATAACACAATTCTGCGCAAAAAGGAAGTCGGTGCAGCCCCGAAAAGCAGAATTTATAATACGGTAGTAGTCCCAACAATAATATACGGAAGTGAGACCTGGCCAATGACAAGGAAACTGGAAAGTAGGATAGCAGCAGAAATGAAATACATAAAAAAATAGCCACTAAAACAAAAAGGGATAAAGTTAGAAATGAAGATCTAAGAGAAATAACTAATCAAGTGCCAATTACGGAATTAATTGAACAGAAGCAGCTAAAATGGCACGGGCATGTGTAGAGAATGTCGGCGGATGTACTAACGAAGAGAGTAGCAGGATCAAAAGTGGGCAGCAAAAGAAGAGTTGGTAGACCTGGCAAAACCATGGACCAGAGAGTTGAAGAACTAGCGCTAACGAGAGGAAAATTAGTCAATGAGCTTAAAACCATGACGCAGGATAGAAGGATGTGGAGGACATGGGTGGAGATTCCACATCGGCCGACGCCGTAAGGCATAAGGCAATCGATAAAGAAGAAGAATTTATATTGTATTCTGGCAACAACTTTTACTTTTCGCTTATGAAAGTAATTTCGACATTTGAATTCAATTTAATTTGTTACGGATTTGTAATTATTGATTTTTTTTATTCGCATTTGCCATTATTATCTTTTTCTTTATATTCTTTTCATAGTTAATTAGAATTTACTTTAAGTTAGTCATTTAGTTAAGGTATTTTTGTAAGACTTATTTTAATTCTTTTTTTCGTTTTCTTGTATGTGACTTCCCCTATGCCTTGTTTTTTTTTTGTCTTTTGGGAATAAAGTATACTTTACTTTACTTTAAAAGGACACAGTAGACTCAACAAACATATGAGCAACTTTGGTCGGACGGAAAAATTCTGTGTGCAGAATCTGTCAGAGAGGAGAAGAAACCTCGCAGTACATTTTATGTCAATGGGAAGAATTAGCCAGACTCAGGTTGGAATGCATTGGTGAACAGTACGTAGACACAGCTAGTTAGGTACATGAAGACATCTCCGCCAAAGATACCTATAGAGGCTCATAAAAAAGGCAAAACCACCAGCATTTAATTAATTATCTAATCTATCTAATCTATTCTGCTAGTACAGTATTTTCTAAAAATATTGTTGGCATGTAAAGGTTCTCATAAAGGCGTTGCCTAAGATTAGCCACTGAAATTTTTTAAAACATTTTATAAAAAATAAAATTTGTTAAATCTTTAAATTTAACACCAACAGGCTTTCGTACAACTAAAACAGACAACTAGCTCTAACATATAGCAAACAATACAGAAATATGGTCGAATTATAAAAAGTCCAAAGAAGGCATTTCCTAACACCAGCCTTTCCAATACCTATTGATTCATTAGATATGTCAAATAACCAGTTATAAGCACTAATTAAATAGCAGGTTTCAGAATCAGAATTATGTTAGATTTTTCTTTATTTTAACGAACGATAAACATTGACAACCATGCAAAAACACAAAAGCAAATATTAACGATATAGGTAATAAATAATGTTGTATTTTGAGAAATCAAGGTAGAAATGTAGAGGGGTGACAACACAATTACTTGTCCCGACTGTGGATAACTTCGGCACTACTGTAACAATATCTAAACCATACGTTTGGGTATATCACAAAATTATTTGTTATCTTTAGCTACTCCTTTCAAACCAGCCAAAGGAACGGAGTTTAAATAATTTTAATTAGTCACAGTAGAATATTGATCAATTACGTCTAAGTGCTTTCTCCTTTAGGAATCCGCGTTTAGCACATACCACAAAATTAAGCGAATAAATGTGGGAATCTTACGGAGGCTCAGTTTAAAGGGGATAATTAATGGAAAATGAATTTTCTTGCCAATTGAAATCATGCGCGGGCTGTAAATAGGAGCGAAGCAGAATTTATGGCTTGCGTTTTATACACAACACAAAATATAGCTCTTCATAAATCAATTTGATGAGAAATATATTACGAGTCATGAGGGAAGAAATAAAATGTTGACATGTATCGATTTTAAAGCTACTACTTTCACGAAGTGTTGTCGACATAAATACGAAAGCTACATATATGCCAATTTTATGTTTCCCAAATAAAAAGAAATAGGTTTTGGTCCACTTACGTATGCTCTGTGCGTCAACCGAAAGTATTACTGAATAATCGGTTTACTTAGTTCTTATTTAATAATTTATAATTAATTAATGATATTAAAGAATAGGTGTTTCAACACTGATTGTGAGAACAATTCTGTCCTCAAGAGTAAGTCTCTACATAACCTTATCGAATAATTCTGTAAAAATTCTGAGAGCTTTGCTTCTAATCCTGCCCAAAAGTTATAAATACTTATGCAAATTACGCAAAGATGAACATCAAAACAAACAATTTAGTGTGCCTAAAGCACCTAATATTAAAGATATCGTAACCAAGATATTGGATTATGGTATTAATGTTCGATGCTATAAGAGAGATTTAAAAAAATTTCAATGGATCCGTCTTGAAAGGAGGAAGTCGATTAGATTAGAGGGAAAGAAGGATGACCTAAATTCATATTTTTTCCATCCCCGAACTCATAACCGAACGATTTCAAAGTTTAATATTTCGATCGAATGAATATTACATTAGGGGTTGAAAGGCGTCCGGAAACAGATTACCTTCCCGTAGAAATGGCTGCAGACTTTAAGTCGATTGGAAGTAATTCTTTTAATTAAGCTCTTAAACAAAATACGGGACAAGGGAAAGATTTGCGGATGCTCATTACGGAAATTCTTTCTATATCTTTCCGTTTTGATACAATGAGGATATAAAGGACAAATATAAACTTCAATTCAAACTTTCTAAGCTCATCATTTTTCTCGTTTGTATCTTAACCCTCAGCTTTGTTCATCTAATTTGTTTAAAAGCACGAAAACAAATAATGCTGATGTCGATATCTATACTATCAAAATATTGTAGAGCCTTCACTGCAGAAATCTATCGCCTTAGTACTGAGATTTGCGCCTTGCAGGTTAACTAGTAGTTTTTGTCACTAAATTGGGCGCTAGAAGATCCATCAAGGAAAAGTAACTTGGAGATCAGGTTTATATTGGAAGCAATATGTTTGGATATAGCGAAAGTGTCTGACATTATCTCTCATTATGGGGTGGTTTTCAAAATAATCTTATCGGAGGTAAAGGCCAGTATAATAAGTGTTGTTAATTTACATTTATGGAACAGGGTTCTGCAAGGCTTCAAACTTGGACCCAGAACTATTTCTATCGCTTATGTTAAATCTGTTTAAAATCCAGATTGGCCACATGGAAATGTATAGAGGAAAAAAGTTAAAGAATCAAAATATACCACGCTGGAATGTCCGCTACAGTGGCATCCTTAGATATATAATTGGAATAATTTAGAGAATACCTGACGATGCCATCCACAAAAGAGCATTACGTTAGCCTAGATTAGAAACAACATCATATGAATTAGAATATTTTCTGACACGTTTTCTAAGTCACTTACCAATTGGTCCAGCCGTCAAAATGAGAAGAAATTACTGACCAAAACTAACGGCGTGGAAGGCTAAACAGAACCAATCTGGTCGTGGTAAATAAAAGGATTTACAGTATTGGAAGTTTCTCTCTCGACGAAATGGTGGCACTTATTACCATAATTATAGGTTGTAGTCAGTGTTTGGTTATCATATTTTATATGAAACCACCACTACATCCAACAATAAATGTAAATTAGCAGTATCGCATCGTATCGGATGTTAATGGTACTATAGAATTAGTAATACTGCAGTCATAGTTCAAGATAGATTCTTGGGAATTCATTGAAACTAGATGCTAATAGATATTGGCAAAGGCATAGAGGTGCGATCTCAGCAATCAACTTATATGTGCGTACGACATTGAACAAAGTGGGGCAAATTCTAAAGCCTACTGAGAAAAATGTGGTAATAAGCGTTAATCAATGTTGTCTTAGAGATCACTAATAGGTAGATGGTAGAAACGCTGAAGGAGTATCAAAAGCAGATGTAGCTTAGCTTTTGTAAATCGTTTTCATGGTATGATATAGGAAGCCATGAATAAAAGTAAACTGTGCATTAGGTGGTGGCTACAATTTTGTGAAATAATAAAGACATAAGTTATCAGGTACGCACTAAGCGACTATGACTACTTAGAATTACTTTAATGGTCTTCGCGTGTGCGTGGGTACAGTACACTTCAATATCATCTAGTATTTATAATCCATTCCTATAGAAATGATAAAATGTTCCAAGTTACCTGTGAGGCACTGGTAAAATTCGTTAGAATAACAATTTCCATAGTAGGCATACTGATTGAGGGAGATATAACAGCAATATTGTTCTTGGATTACAGATAATATGCATCCAAATATCAAATCAATAACTGATACTATAAAGAATTATGACATTGCACTTTCATTACAGTTCCCAGCGCCCGATTAATTTCGAACTGGCCGTGTGACAGAAACGAACACATTTGAGTATTTCTCGTTTAGAGACCTCGATGCCCTTATGCCAACCAACACAAAGCATACGCAGTTGCTTTCATTCATTAATCATATCCAGAATTGAAAATTCAACCCACCCTTTGATGGACGTAACCGTTACTTTCTGTTTGCGGCCACTCGTGCTCCGGGTGATAAATTTTCCTAATTAGCTTGTTTCATCGTCCAGTCCCTAATGAAAAACGTCGTTTTTCTAGCCTAGCAGCAGTCATGATGCCTTATGTATACTCGCTACCCGTACAAACTCGGGTAGTCTGTTTTTCAGAGTAATAAAAATGCAGATTTATAATTTCGATTGCGTACTATACGGACTCGTAAAAAACGTTTATTTACGACTGACGTGAAAGGAAAGTAAATATTTCAAATTAACCTGTATATATGCGTCGATATATTTTTTGTGTATGATGCGGAAATTGAGGGAAATTGGATTTTGTAGACAAGGAAATAATATGAAACTCATTTAAATGGAGCTGATATACAGGTGTCCATTAAATGCATATAAAGCTTCAGGTAGGTCTCTTCTGTAAGAAATACTAACTGAATGACATGTTGTCTAAAAAATCAAAATCTGTACCTACAATTTATTTGTAGAGCTCTATTTTATTTTATAAATTTACAATAACTATTCAAAATTTCTGCCATAACTTCGAGACATTTTATTGCTCTTGAAATAATTGGGGATTGAGGATGTCGCAAAATGTCTCCGTCTGTGGTTGCCATCACCTGACGTGTATGCTGTGAATCTTCTACATTTTTATCAGGCGTTGAATACACAATGTTTTTCAAATAACCGTACAAAAAGAAATAGAGTGGGGTGAAGACGGGATGTCGTGGAGGCCACGCTAGCCGACTTCCACGACCTATGGATAATCTTCATACATTATTTAATTACAGCAGCGCAATGGGCTGGAACCCCATCTTGTTGCCTGCACATATCCCGATGAACTAGCAAAGCAACATCTTCTGATAAAGGTGGCAGATCATTATTTAAGAAGTTCAAGTAGTTTTCCGTATTAACTAGCATAGATTGTACAAAAGAATCAAGGAGTATCTATATTATCGACCATCCCTGCCAGGGGATGAGGTGGTGTAGGGCATGAAGATCTTCATGTGCCCAAATATGTTAGTTGTGATAGCTGCCCACATAACGTTATTTACAAACCTTACATTTGCTCGGTGTTCTTCCAATGACCAATTGCAGAAGGTGGTACGTTACTCAGAAAGAAGATGTGATGAACGATGGTTTTGGAGGCATCAATAACTCTTAGAAGGACCACGCCCGCTAATACCCGGATCATTGTCTACAATTTCCAGTAGGGTCTCTTCTAACTTTTTGACTCTATGGTTGAGGTGTCTCGTAATGTTCGGCATAAAGCCGAAACATGTCGTACAGTACGTATCGTACTCCATACATAGAAACAACAAAATGTAAGAGCGCAGAAAGTCCCAAATAAACACACAACGAAACAGAAACTGCAGGTAAATGGCAATGCAAACGTAAATTGTCACAACAGGCTAATTTATTTTGACAAATGGCAAAAAAGATTTTATCGCAATGCCATTGCACGCATGGATGCATTGTTGCCATGTGTCCTTTTCAATGCTCTAATAATTAATATTAATTAGAGCATTCCAACCTTAGTATTCGGTATTGTCTCTTATGGGATATATATGAACATCTTTTACTATCTTAAGCAATTTGTAATGAATTGTCTTCTTTTATTTCAAAGCAATGGTGCCAGATCAATTAATATGTTTGCAATTGGCAGTGCTGGTGTAACTCCAGAACATAGTGCAAATATAACAAATGTCAAAATCGTTTCGAAAACCGATGTGAATTGTCATCTAAATCTGTTTAACGCAAGGTATCCACTCCCGCGAGACTTGTAAAATGGTCGCCTGTATCATTATCTAGAGGAATGGACTTAGGGGGCGATAAAACTCCCCCCGATTTGCACAAAAAATTGTTAATTAAGTTCGTAAATGAATAAATTACACCACAATCAATACGTAACTAACTTCACTTCAAACGTCGTACTCACTTGGCAGCTTCCGATTTTATAAAATTCTAACCAAAAAGTATTTCAAATATCTTGTCATTCATTAATCGCTGCCAACCTAAATTAGTCGTGGCGACAATGCCATCGGTTTCCATAAGACACGTACTGAATACAAGGGTTGGAATGCTCTATAGTATATTAGTGGAAATCCATTAGTTATCAAGCAGAGCCGTACACCATTAAATTTCCCGTTATTGTTTCCAAGAAATTCTCCTTTAAAAATATCAACTTTAACACTCTCGTGCAAGAAAACTAACATTCAAAGACTTACTTCTTTTTGTAAATTTAATTTAAGCATCCATAAAGGAAAAGTTCTACCTGAAGCTTTATAAGCATTTATGAGATACCCTGTATAAATACGTATATCAGGTGTTGGTTTACTATTTCAATTGCGTTAGGTAATGGTAAAATATATTTTTTGGGAGTCTACAAAAGTCTACAAAATTGGATGATCCATAGATAAATACTCAAGTGTGCGTTACAGCTATTCTGAGTAAAGATTACCACTTATAGTATAGTATAGAATCTTAATATTCAAAGGTGCTACAATAGGTAATATGGCTGGTAACTGCAGCGATTCAATCGAAACTGTTCCTTTAAAGCAATGTAACAAAAGTACTTAACACAACAATAGCACTAGCATACTAGTAATATTATGACTCTGTCAGTTCTCTATTTGATTGTAAAAGTTAAAGGCAGACTGCGTCTCTTTCAAATTTGTTTCTTGCTTTATTGAGTACAATTTGAATAGATTATCTACCAGCATTTCTATCCCTATTCGGTTATAGTCTATTGGCCAATAAAATCAATTATATCCATTCTTATATGCAATATTGTGTAATAAAAACATATAACACCTTTGTGTATTTTGCAACCTTTTTAACATACACATAAGATACGTAACACGTTATTTCCTTTATCGATAGATGTGCTTTTATGCGAAGATATTTTTTATATATACGAAAAGAAAGTAAAGGCAAAAATACGATATACGTAGCCCACTCCAAACGGCGGTAGCGTTTCTGGTAGCGTCGTTGTCACTTTGGCGTTTACAAATTGAATAAGCGACATAAACCCTAGCACATATTATTCGCGTTTAAAAGCCGACATCAGATGAATGAAAGCGCGGAATACTTCCACTCCCAAATTCAATTTTCGCTTCTGTCAAACGATTTGCTCCCGCGCGAAAAGCTTCACAAAAAAACATTAGCTCGGTGAAGTGCTGGTTGGCTATAGCGAATTGGTTTTGATTACGATCATAAAACAGATTATTGTTTTATTTCCATATCTTCGAGTATAAAAGCATACCGGGACAACGTCGATATTTGTCAGGCTAACACGTTAATGGAGAAAAATTAAAAAACGCGGTAAATGCTGTGTTTTAAAGTCCGCGATGAAAATAATTAAGCGCTATGGTTTAACGAAATTGTCGAATGGTGTTAAACAAGATTTTTTAAGTTAATTGTCAATGAAAACAATTCTTCTGCGGAGGTCCATTTTTTTCAGAAATACGTAGCACAGAAAAGAAAATTGGAGTGGAGCTCATAGACAATCCCACCACCCAACCAACCAAAAATTGTCGACAGCTGACATTAAATATTGACATTTGGAAATTTTATTGGTGGTGCTCTCAATGAACCTATGCGGAACATTTTTCGTATGACTGCGCAAGCCATAGACGAAACAGATATGTCTATAGCTTCCAGGAAAAGCAAAATAGGAATATCTGGAAACTATAACCAAAAACTATTAACAGTCTTCTCGCCGAAGAGACATCGATATTTTTCTTGTAAACTTTTGTATTGTAAACGATCTATAATTCGTGTTGTAGTGCAGTGCTGTAACAATGTCGTAGAACACAGATGGATATGCTAATCTATCGCATAGAAGTTGCAATGGTTTGATTTGATTTGATTTGTGCACTGGGTACGGATCAGGGTTTTGCATCATCCCCTTAACACCGCGGCCTATGGCTTATTGTATTATTCCGTGCCTAGTGAGTTTCTTTACATAACAACAGGTTTGTCCCCTTCACTAGGTTTAATAGCCTGTATGGTAAATCTCTTTCCGGTAGACCTGTTAGTTGGTTAGTTAGTTCCATAATTGACTGTCTCCATTGCATCACAGCAGCGCATTCAAATACAATGTAGTAGGCAGTTTTCTCCTCTTCATTGCATAATCTACAGATGGGTTCAATTCTATGTAGATATTCCCTTAGGCAGCCGTGTCCTGTTAGCAAACTCGTCACTGTTCTAAGCTGTACTCGGTTAAGAGCCAGCACATCCGCTGCTAATTGCTGAGATGGCTGTCCCATCATCCGTTTGCTTGCATTTCAACGTTGTTCCAATGTGCTTTTGTAATACACTCAGTTACTGCACCACGTATTGCAGTCTTACTTAGTGCCAGGCCCGGTTCTGGTCCAGTAAATTCAGTTGCCGAGCCTCTTCTTGCGAGCTTGTTTGCTACCTCAGTGGCTGATATGCCCTTATGCCCCGCTACCCACACCAAAGTAACTTTGTTGTGTTTTGCAAGAGTTTTTAGGTTTTTCAGGCAGTCCCAAGCTAGCTTTGAGGTTATCTGATAGGCTGCTAGTGTTTTTAGGGCCACCTGACTATCCGATAAGATATGAATCAGCTGACCCCTTGGTTGTTTTTCCAGTGCCCTTCGGGCACATATTTCTATTGCTAGTTTTTCCGTTTGCGACACGGTGGTATATTGCCCTAATATCATATATTCTTCATGATTCAGGGTTTCCCCATATATACCTGCTCCAGACCCTGTCGTTCTTTTTGACCCGTCTGCATACTAGGTCTGGGTTCGGATTCCAAGTTTCTGTTTGTCTGCCCACTCATCCCAGTCTAAGACAACCTTGAAGGGTTTATCAAAAGAGATTTTGGGAATCATTATGTCACAGCCTATTTCAAAGATAGGGTTTGTAATCTCAGCGGTTATTCTGGCATGGCCCGGAGTATTCTGGGTTTTCCAGTTTCCACCGCATTTCAATGTATGTGCCCCTATTCTTACCTCCCCCCTTATGTAAATGTCCAAGGGGGGTAGGTTTAGCATGGTCTCCTGTTGGCGTGTTTTTTGCGGCACCAGTAATACACAGGCAAGCTAATCTCTGAATCTTTGCGAGTTTTGCAATTGCTTGCTTCTGTGTAACTTTAGTCCACCAAATCAGGTCAGGCATAGGTCTTACCTTGCAGTGTACAGCCACTGCATCATGCGTGGTTTTAATTCGCATATTTTCCCAATTGTTCGTCGGGTGGTCATTAGTGCTCGTTTGCACTTGTCTATCATCTGTTCAAGATGTTGATTCCATGTTAACTTCGAGTCAAGGACCAGTCCTAAAAATGTTGTTTCTTGACTGAATTGTACTGGTTCGTTATGAAGTGTTGGTGGTTTTAACTTCCTTCTTTTCGTAAAGGGTACCAGTGTTGCTTTCGCAGGGTTAACTCTTAGGTTTCCCTGCCTACACCACCCTTCTGTTGTTTTCAGAGCTCTTGCATACTTTGCATGAGCTCTGAAATAGTGCTCCATTTTTCGCCACTATAAGTATTGCAATGTCATCTGCATACCCGTGGGCTTATCGTTTAAGGTTACAAGCAGTTCGTCGATTATAAGGTCCCATAGTGCCCCTAAGGGGGGTGATAGAACTCCTCCCTGGGGCATCGTTTGCGTACCGACACCTGCATTGTTTCACCTACCAACGATGTTTCAATGAGTCGTCCTTCCAGCATGGCTTTGATCCACTTACAGATAGTGCCTTCCACACCACGATTGCTGGCGGCTGTTATCATTGATTTAAAGGAAGTATTATCAAATGCTTCCTCTACGTCCAGGAATGCTACTAGAGCAATCTCCTGATTGTTGATAGTTGCTTCTACTCGCGATACAAGTTGGTGCAGGGCACTATCACATGTTTTTCCTGACTGGTAAGCATGTTGACTAGAGCGTAGTGGCCTCTGTAGTAGTGAGGTTTCCCTAATGCAGTGGTACTCAGAAGAGCAAGAAGACGCTACAGCTGGTATCTATCATACAGAAAGAACTATCGATAAACGTTTAAAGAGATAGAGAATTTTGGGAGCATCTTCTTGAAGATTTAATTTCTTGAGATAGTTTGAATGGATGGTTGAGATAAAAACCAATATGCTTGCGTTAATTAGAAATCTTCTGACACTGATATTAATATTGCAATAATATAAGCTAACTACAAGCTGGTAGATAATAACATAGTAAGGTATTCACACTACTCGTCCTATTTATTACAGCTACAATAGACTAAGCACTCAAATGTGTTTTCAAAGTTACAAAGTTGTATCAAAAGAATTTTTGCAATGCAGGCTGACTAATGAAAACTCTATCATAACACTATTCTCAAGAAGAGTACTGAAGATAATACTTTAGAATGATCATGAGAAATCCTCATAGCAGCATTTCCTTCCGCCGACTGAGTGTGAGAATGAAATCAGTATAATGAACTTCAAGAAATTAATAACACTAGAAACTCAACTCCATGTTGATGTAAGATCTGGATACTGGATTTTTTGGAAATATCCAAGGAAGAAAATAGTGAACTACTACTTCGAAAACTTGTAGATCGGAAGGATAATAGGCTGTTGATAAAATTTAGTTTTCTAACAAATTTATTTAGCTGGGAACTGATTAAAGTTAAATCTCTTAAAGGTTGACAGAACCGTTTTAATAAAATGTTTATGTCATTGTAATGTATGAATTAAATTATATCAGAGATTATTCGCCCATATTTGATTTGACTGAAGTATTCAACTTGATGTCGATAATTTTCCGTCAAGCAGCAATAAATCAAACACATTTGTATTTACTGGTGTTTGATTTAAAAAACCTATCTAATTTATCTGAATTTAAACTAAAAAAGGTCTAGAGACATGGATGAAATAACGTATTATAATTGAATCAAGAACTAATCTCAATCGACATGTTTACAGTACATCCTAGTCTAATATCTGCCATATTGGCATTTTTCTACAATCTATCCTCCTATATTAGAAAATATTCAAAGCCTTATATATGAACATCAAAAACACTACTCTGAGCACAAATGTTGCCCGTAGATTGTCTTCGCCAGCGTAGTGCTAAATAGTAGCCTAGTTCTGGCCTCCTATCACGACCCTCAACCATCCCTTTCACTTTGTTTGTATTAACTATCGCTGCGTTATGTTCAAGTAGATATTGTTTAGTAACTTCCGTGGAATGAACATCTCTTCCAAGTATACAATCATCTATCAGTATTGTTCTATAACCTAAATTTAGCGCATCTAGTGCAGTTTCTCTTACACAAACTTCGTAGGTAAGACCACAAATATACACATCTGTAACATCCCGTTGTCGTAATTCAGTATATAATGTGGTGTCGCATAGGCGATCGTTATCCCAGAAAGCTGAATAGGATTCTATTTCGGAATGGATTCCTTTATATATTTTTACCCCGTTCTCTGTAAATCTGAGATCGGGGTGTAGTTCAGCTCCCCAAGTTTGTTGAACACAATTTCTCGGCCGTAATTGTTGCCTTTTTACCGGAGGTCCTGCAAATATCACCTCATCGTACAATTGCGCAGTTTCAATAGTTGAGGGACTGCTAGCGTGTAATTCCCGCAAAGGTAAATTATCGAAGAATGAAATGTGATCACTTGGATGCCAATCCATTACGTAAAATGTTGCGCGAAAATCTACTGTATCTAATAAGGAGTTTATTGGAAATACAACTTCATGACCAATCGGTATACCGGCGGAGTTCGTTACACCAATTTCGCCGTTTGTATGGTCGTTTTGAACGTTAGCAATGATTAATACAGATACTGGATTAAATTGTACATTGATCCAGTTTTTACAGCACAAATCGAATTCAGATCGATTGATAAATCCATCTTTATCTATGTCAAATACATTAAATATTTGCTCCAGCTTTATTTCGTCTACTACGTAACTTTCTCCGGTATCGGTTTTAAACACTGCATCGCAGATGGAACAAAAGTCATCAAAGTTTAACTTCCCATCCCCATCTGCATCGTAAAAATCAAAAGACAAATCCATATTACTTATATGAATATTGATAAAATTTTTCTTTTGCTGTTTGTAGTCAAACTTAAAACTGGTTTATATTATAACCCTAAACACTAAACTCTTATTGTTACACGAAGTTTGCTTGATATAATCATTTAATTCGTCCTTAATTTTATAAAGCAAAGGGAAATTTTGTATGACAGACATTTTAATGACATATTACGCATGACAGTTGACTGGGGTGATAAATGCGTTCAGCAACAGATTGCTGGTTCGAAACTGCATCGGCTAAAATGACTATAATCAACTATAATCATGAAAAGGTTCCAATCTGGTGGATCGTCAGTTCGCCCGCCAGTCGGCTTCAACTATAAATAGGATAATAATTTGGAGAAGCTACAGTTTGACAAATAGTAGTTGGAAGAATAGCGCCACACTACGCATTCTAAAACAAACAGGAAAGATGCATAACTTTTTATGGACAACCTTTCCACAGTGTCAGTATACAGGGTTTTCCACGGTAGCCGTTCGTTAGAAGTTTCCGAGGTTAGAAGAAACCTAAACCTCTGAATTTTTGGAATCCGGAGCTATTCAAGATTCTCTTTCATTTTAAAATATTTTCAGGGTCTTACCACTTCCGGTTATACCGGAAGTCGCAATAAACTTTCTTATTTTAACACCCTGTATATTATTTCATTTTTAAATTCCTGAGAAAATTTTATGATGAGCTCTATCAAGTTTCCCTATACCTATTTTCAACTGCTACTTCCTTAGCTTCATTATCTATTACTGGCTTTCGATGATTAGGAGTTGCCTTTACACTCCCAGTTTTCTAAAACCGAGCTTCAATTCTTGCAAATTTTCCAGTCATTGCTGGTAAGTCCGGATATCGCTCGTTAAATAAACTACATGTGCGTCTGACAATTCGTTCACATTCACCGTGCGTATAAAACAAATTTAGCAGATCATTATTCGAATATTCTTCAATATTCTCCATTATTAACTGTATTTCATAGAATTAGGAAAATAGAATTGTACTACTTTGACATCAAATCAACAGCTGTCAAGTCACTTGTTCTAATTCTTCTTATAATAATCAATGCTTACAGGATACGATTTTGTAGTTTTATTAGATTTTAGTAAAAAATATGGAATAACAAGAAAACCGTTGGAAATAGGTATAGGGAAAGTCATAGCGAATCGATGCGGAATTAAATTCTGCATCTGATCATTCAATAATATAGAGGGTGTTCCATTTGAAAAAAAGAACTTTTTCAACTTTGAAGATTTTGTAATTGGTCATGCAGTTTTGGACACCCTGTATGCGAGAAATCATTTGTCAATTTGGGTTTCGAAAGTGTCGCTCTTGTGCTTCTGTCTACCCTAGAAGTGTTTGTTACCAGTCGAAAATGGGCAAAAGTAACTGTGTTGCAAATAACGCTACATCTTTCAAAATTTTCAACACAATCAAGATATCTAGGTAGCAGTTGAAAATAGGAATAGGGAAACCTGATAGAACTCATCATAAAATATTTCCAGGAATTTAAATATGAAATAATATACATGGTATTCCATTTAAAATAGGAAAGTTTATGGCGACTTCCGGTATAACCGGAAGTGGCAAGACCCTGAAAATATTTTAAAATGAAAGGGAATCTTGAATAGCCTCGGATTCCAAAAATTCAAGAGTTCTAGTTTGTTTCTAACCTCGAAAACTTCTAACGAACGTCTACCGTGGAAAACCTGTATAAGAATACAATAGGTTTCTCATAATGTGAATTTGTTGACATCCAATAAAATATACATAGCAACTGCATTAATCCTATCTGATAGCTGCGGGATAGACAATTGATGCAGGCAGACAATCGACTCCTGTGCCCTTCTCGACCTGAAGAAGAGACTTGCCTATTCAACGCACCTGGAAGAGCACTACTCTTGCCCTTATCTGGAAGGTCTCTGGACCCTATCATTCTTCATCATTCTTTTCTCTAATCCAATATTAGTGATATGTTATCTTTCAGACACATGCCTAATAAGTTTACTTTTAGGCTAGAGTATCAAACGGATTTCCAATTATTGATGCTAACAGAAGCTGGCATGCGGCGGAGATGGACAACGGATGCGAGTTGTATGAACCTGAAGAAGAATGCTTTTTATGCGATCTGGCATCGAAATCTTATATAAAAGCTGACAATGTTTTGTGGTGACACTTTTTGGCCAAAAGTGGCATGTTCACGGACTGTTACTGGAACCTGATTTATTTTCCGTTTTATGTTTTGTGGCAAACTATTTGTGAACGACACTGCAGGTTATTCCGAGATATTGGAAACACCAAAGAAAAGTAAGTGAATTGCTAACTTGGGCCACAAAATAGAAACTGAAGATTAATTGCGATAAATTTCTAAGGCGGTACGTCTTACGTACGCAATGGAAGCTCCTTCAATCAACCTCCAATCCTCGATGAGAAGAAGCTATCTCAGTATTTCTTTACTCCTCCTCAGAATAACGGAATCAAACTTCTTTTGTGTAGATTTGCATTGAGGTCAATTTTGGCTCTTTGAAATGGTTCAAGACTTCGTATAGTAATGTGAACTATAATAGCGATTCCTTTATATATGAGGAAGACTTAAATGAACCATAAGCTGCAAATAGACAATAGGCAAATATCTTAAGAATCAGGAAAGAACAAAACGTTCTGAATATCCTTTGCTCTCTTGCACTAGAAAACAGTTTCTCATGCCAATTTCTTTCCAGTGGGTAAAACATATACATATTTCCAGTATTTCTCTAGTAGTTAATCACCTAGCTTTTGAAAACTCAACGTCCAAGAAAACCTAGATGGAGAAGAGGAAATGATGGAATGTCTAAGGTAAAATTTTGCTGAAATTATTTTCGTATCTGCGTATTTTCATCTAATACTCGACAAGCTGCTTCTAAAAGTTGTAGTTCCAACATCGATCTGCAAGAGGCGGTGGCAAGTACAATTAAGAGGTTGTGACCTAATGTTGTAACAAAGGCATGAAAATATGTCTGTATACACTAGAATTCGACATCAAGAAAATAAATTTCCTTGCTTCCATATATCTATCACTAGGTAAGAGTGACGGCCGTACAACACAAATACGCGCTTAAAAGTTATCTACCGCTAACGAGGAATGACGCAAATAAAACATGCGGAACTACGTAAACGGTGAATTCGTTATTGAGATAGAAAGCATACAATTTAAACATTTCTTTAAGTTGGCAGGCGGCGACACCTTATTTGCAAGACAGGCTTATAAATCAAACAGCTTTCCGTTATCGCAACCTCACTTCCTCATCCACGCCGCACCTTCATCTGTGCAATGCGGTTAATGCAGAAGGAATATTCCGCGTTACCAGCTGGTGCCTTATCTGACAGCTTTGGCTCCACCGTATAGAATCGTGAAGTTATTTTGCACACTGAATTTGAAATTCACGTTTCTTTCATTCTTTACTTTATCTCAGTATTCTCCAATGAATAAATGTGCTTACGTATATATACCTATATTGCCACACGAGAATACGTGGAATAGTAACCGTGAAATATATAATACTGGTGAAGCTCATCTGAGCAACGTAACTGCAGATATTGCGCGAGGTTGGTTTATAAATATAAATTGAGCTGTGTGTAGATTTTTGGTACATTGCACTGTTATTGTATTGGTATCGCGAAGCCTTTTTTTCCAGTTGGAGTATGATAAATAGCTCTTTATAGTGAATTTATTTCGTTGTTACTCATTGCATTCATTTTTTGGCAACCAGATGAAATAATAAAATATGTATGGTCATATGAAACTGGTCCGTTTTTCCGAAAATGACATGTTTTACCCACATTTACATTTAGCAGTACATTTGAAATTGGCATCATTAAATGGTTTTTGTTCACTGAGCAACTTATATTGCTGTTTGTACTACAACCCGATTATTACGACGATTGGTGAAGCTTTATTTGTATTTTCGATTGCCTATGCATTTTAAAAATTCCTCAATTTTTCGCGAACGTGCTAAAGGCTTTACTAGGTACAATCAGTCATAAATTTCGTTTGAAACTGTTGACATGTTTCACAGCTTACACCGCTGAATAAAACAAAAGCGCTTTTTGCCGGATATAAATACAAATCTGAGCTGCATCTATATTTCTGTGTTGATACATACATGTTTAAATAATATATGTGCCCTTTATGTACTTATCGTATGTTGCTGATACTTCAATTTAAAAAAAGGGTAATTAACAGTTTAGTTGATCAGGCTATAGGTATCCCAAAGAATTTTACGAAAAATTAATAAAAAAGACGAATACATAAAATATATAACACAGGCACTAAACAAAACAATAAAATATATCACACAATTCCATACATCAACGACTTAAGTGACAAAATAAAATACGAATTTAAAAAATCAGACATAAACATTACATTTACACCGAACAATAACAGACAGTTATTTACAAATTTAATAACTAAGATTAAAGAAGATAAGCAAAGTAATGTCGCATATAACCCGTTTTTGCCCATTGTTCCAATAATGGAACATGCAAGCTTTTAGATGTTACGGCAAATTCAGTGATCACTAAAGACCGGATTATATGCATGAAAAAAAACGTATAAATATGCGCATATTTATGCACGTTTTTACATCAAAATATGCAAAAAACCAAACAAATATGCAACTGAAAATTCCAAATAAAAATGTAATTTGAGTTTATTACAAACAAATATCGTTTACTAAGATAATATTTTATAATGCAGGTAACAAACTAACGCATTTAAAATTGCACGAAGGTCTAAAAAGATCTCAAAATACATCCAAATATGAACAAATATGATTAATATATTATTATTAAATTTTATAATTATAAAAGCACTTAATTACTAAATATTTTTCAAAGTTTTCTACTAAAAAATTATGTCGTTTATCTGTGAACACATGTTTATACACTGAAAATGTTCTTTCTACATCTACTGAAGTTATTGGTGCATTTTTTAGTCTACATATTGTTTCCACACTTAAGTTGCATCTTTCGTTAAAATCACCCTTTAGTATGTTAGCAGCTTCTTTTAACATACCGTATCCCGTATTTTTCGAAATCACATTTTCACATTTTCTATTTATGGTAAGCCCTGCACTTTAGCGCATGATTGCTGAAATGTGTCCACATATTCAACGGATTCTATTAAACTCAAAGATGTGTTGTCCAATGCTAAAATAGTTGTTGGAACAAAATCGTAGTTGCATTTAATGAATGACAATTGCTGGGGCAGTAGTTTGTCGTTGAACAATCTTTGCGATTCCGTAACACATTGAGAAGAATCCGTAATCTCTGAAACGACGGTTTTTACTTCTGCAAAATGATCAGCATAAAATATGGCAGCATTCAACCATGTCCCCCATCTTGTGGTTACAGGTCGAGGACGAAGTGGTCTATCTGGCAGTCGGTCCTTGTACATATGAATACGTAGCGGAGCCTTTAAAAATACTTTCTTCACATTACTAATTAATTCGTTGACCATAGGGAATTGGTTTCGTATTTCTTCAGCAACCCTATTGAGACCATGAGCAAGGCATGTGTAACATGAAGTAGGTTCGGATAGAACACCTTCAAATTTATAGCACTTCGAACCATATATGGTGCTGCGTCTGATACTAGCAGTTATATTTTCTCCAAAGGAACTGCTTCAGGCAAACAAAAATTACTTAATCCTTCTTGAATAAACCTTGACATTGTTACATTGTTTGTCTTTTCAAGCTGTTTTGAAGAAATTAAATATGATCTGTTAGAGACATTATCCTTAAAGATTCCAATCAAAAGATGAGCTATGTAACGCCCAGCATTATCCGTTGTCTCATCGACTACTATATAAAAATGATTATCTCCGATTAATTTCAAACAGAAATTATGCATTTATTTGCAAAATACCTTCAGATATGCATTAAAAGGGATAAATGCATATTATATGCAAAATATGCACATTGCATATAATCCGGTCTTTAGTGATCACATACGCTTGTTTGTAGGTTACAATTTGTTAATTAGATAGTATATAAAGTGCATTTTGAATATTATAGTCTTAGTGTGCAATATATTGTTGTACGGAGAGATGATAGTAACACATTTCGTTCTACCGAGGATGGCATATAAAAAGTAAGTTTTTATCAGTATTTATTTTACGAGTTTTGGTTTTATTTTAACAAATATCTAATTAATATAAATGAATAATTTACGCATAGCGATCGTTTTAGTTTTATCATAGAAAAAAAAAGTTCCAATTTTGGAACAATGGACATGAAAGATTACAGGTAATTTGTCTGTATTTTAGACTTTATACAATTGAAGAATTGGCACAATTATTGGAAGACGAGGATTCGAGACTTCGACAATAAATCTTTGAGCACGCTTATTTCCCATGGCACACCGATAAGTATCGATGAATTGTGTGTGCATTTTTCAAAAAAAACCTAATTATCTCCGACACTATCAATGTCAGGCATATGACTTATGGGATGTTAAAAATGTAAAACTAGACGCCGAAAACGGCCAAGTAATGAAATACAGGCGCAATTCGAAAAAATTAAGTTATGATTCTTCAAAATTTCGCTCATGCTAACGTGTTAACGTGCCATGGTGAAATAATCACACATTGTAGGCAGCCGTTATCGTCGCCAAAACATACTTCAACATAACTATGCACTGGATCTCTTGGTGCCAAACTAGAAAACCAATTCCC
>ML219558.1:0-29277 GCA_004785975.1 Popillia japonica | reverse complement strand
ATCTAACGGAAAAATTGTAGTTGATTGTATGGGAACTACCAAAGAAGCTAGGTTGCATCCAGAATATATTTATAGCGAGATCTATAAATAGCACTATATCGTAATAAGTTTATAAAAAAATAAAACAATTATACAAGACGTAACACTGACGATTGTTTAAATAAAATCGCATATGTTGCAATGGTGATGGAGCAAAGCCATAAGAATCATATTTGGGTAATAAGGCAGTGTGGTCTATAGTGTCAAACGCATTCGAAAAGTCGGTGTAAACAACGTCAGCTTGTCCATCTCCACCTAGAAGTTCACTCAAGAATTGAGAAATTGTGCATAAATTAGTAGTGGTTTATCGTCCATGTGTAAAACCATGTTTATATAAGGAGTATATCCTCTGTCGAACCACATCAACACACCTCAAAGTAATGCGAAATTTTCCATTATCACATCTCTGTTTTTCTCTCAGTACCACCAATATTTACCATTTTTCTAACATATGTATCCAGTATTTTGGTAAGTTGTGGAGCTTTCACGATAAAAATTTTGACTTTATAACGCCCTTTTATATTTTAATTCAACTTTATTTTATACGAAATTAAGTAATGACAAGGATAGCATAAGGAAGACAGCAGCCAAGGAAAAACTCAACTGCCAAGATTGCGTCTAAATAGATTTGAAATTATCAAAATAGGCGCAAAGGAAAAATAATTGCAAAACGTACCTAACAATAATGATGATTCTATAATGGAAACAGAAATTGCTAAGAGATATAGTAATGTACCTAGAAGTGTAATTAAGGAGTATTTAAAATTATTTACTATGTGAAATTAAAGAAAAACTCAAAACACAAAGGTTTAGTGGTAAAACCGATAATTCCCACAGCACAAAGCTCTAAAAACTAAAAGGGCAGACAGAGTTACCTATAATCTAATTTTTTGCGTTGTTGGAGTACCTTGCTTACTCTACAGCGACAACGGCGGAGAGTTTGTGAATCAACTAATTAGCAGCTTTGCAGATATGTTCCAAGCAAAATAAGTCATGGTATGCCAGGCTTGGCTTCTCGTAACGTTTTGGCTGTTATACTATCTGTGGAAGAAGGTTTGTATCAACTTGGTACATCAACTAGCCTTCGTAAACGAATACATCTTCGGATAAGCAATTTAGTTTGCGAGCAATTGCGGCGATAGAATCCAATTCCTTTCAAGCCTTTGCCAAATATAACTGTCATAAACAATGTGGTGACAGAAAGGGCAAATGTGTAATGAGTAATGAATAAGATAAAATGTAATAATAGCAAATATCATTCAAGTACTTCATGTTGCAAGAAATAATAAAATAAATAACATGTTTCTATCACCGAGATACCGATCATATGGAAGTCGCTTCACAGTTAATATTGTTGAAAGGAAAGAAATTATAAAATTGAACTTTTTAATTTTCGAGTTACAGTATAACATTCCCTCTTTTCAATACGTTTACCATTATATGTTAATATCGTGAACAGAATCTAATATTTGCACCGAATAAAGAACTATATAACGTTTCAAAAGAAAGTAATATTTCGCTCGGATGGACTTTGATAAAAAAATAAAAAAGAATTCGAGGTATAGTGGAAGTAAAAGAAGTGTTTTTCCTGAAGTATGGAGTGAGAGAAACGACGGGTGGTCGTTTTCTCCACCTACTCCCCGACCATCTCTTCTACAAGAGAAAGGTAAACATCTGAAAACATCAAAGCCCATCGACTTCCAATTTATTTTAACAAGAACGTATCTGCGTCGCGCTCGGGTGGTGGATGCTCGAGAAACTAACAAGGTGCTGGTGTATCAAAGCGGCTCATTGCTGAAGTCATCAGTATCCATAAGTTATGAGGCAGGGTCTGCACCGGAGTGGCCAATTCAGAAAGAAGCTTTCAGATCGAGTGGTCTGCAGTTGCTTTTTATTATCTTTACTGACGTTAAATTAATGTGGTGTCGACTCTTATATTATTCTTTAACTTCTTGCGCTGTCACTGACGCGGAAGATGTTTTTTATCGCTACATAAAATCGAATGCTTTAAGTCGCCGCTTTCGGTTAATAAAATTTTATTGACCGTATACGTTAAAAGTACGAGTCGACTTATACATATCTATATGTATGTTTATACGTATGTAGAAGCTGGCAACGATGTACAAATAGAAAATAGAAATGTAAAGAAAACTTCGGTACTCAATCAGTAAATGTCGATGTTAGTTTTGATCGTACAGTTACTTAACTAAGTTTCAAATTCGATATTCTACTGTTTGAACACTTTATATCATAGTTAACTGAAAAAGAATAAGTATTATTTTATATAACTTGAATATTTTTGCGAAAGCATACTGAGTCTACATCTCATTTGCAAATATGTATGTACATATATAGCATACTACATAGTATAACAAACATCTTTATTCTCTCCTTTTGTTATACTTGTAAAATTTAATTTTACAGCACTTTTCATTACAATATATTAGATATAAGAAATTATTCTTACCTGACAATAAACAAAAATGCTTAATAATTATATTTAATAGTCTCACTGTTTATTCTTTTATTAATCTGATATTATTTTATTCAACAGAAACAGAATCTTATTTTTCTAAAATTTTTTCCACTTTCTAGATCAATTACAACACTTTAATTCGAATAAAGATGTCAGAAAACTAAGATAAGTAAAAAAGGTCATAAAAATACATATACAAAGAAACAGAATGTGAACCAAAACGCTTGAAGTATTGCCTTGTGGACCTAGACGGAAAACTTCTTTTCTTGATGTATCACTAACATTTGCCGAGTAACATAAAGTACAGAGTATACCGTGAGCAATAGCAAACGTATTCTTCTCTTTACATGCAACTAATAAGATTTCTTGTAAATATGATGCTAAAAGGAGCTGTAAAGACGAGGGGAAGAAGAAACAGACGTCCTTCCTCTAAAGATGGAAATAAAAAAAGAAGTAGGATATAGCATAACAAGCGCCAAAACATACCCTCATCTTTTATAGAGTCTAATTAAAATAAGCGTAGGCCCTATTATTTCAAAATTACAAAACACTTTTACTATAGTCTAATCTATGAAGCAATTTTGTCAGTAGGTATAATGCCTAATCACCGTCGTTGTTTATAATCGCTCGGATTGCCCAGTCATGGCTTTGTACTACACACACGGCATATTCTACAGGTAAAAGCTTTTATAACGACCTTATCTCTCGAACAAACTGCTTGAGCTTATGTGTCCTTTTTCTGCTAAGTCTTAGTTTTGTATACGCCCTACCATTTTCAACTGGATTAGCGTCAGGCGATTACGACGGCCAATCCAAGACATTAATACCATTTTCGCGTTTCCTCGACGACTTCCATGTTTTGGGTCATTGTCTTCTTGTAAGACCCGACCTTCTTTATCTGACTCAAACCACGTCTCTGCATGTGGAATCAAATGCTTTTCATAAATTTTAATCATTCTTTTCCACGTTAAGGTTACCTGTAAACATACACAAACGACCAAAGTCCTTCCTGGAAACAAACCAGCCTCAAGAGTGTGTGCCTTTGTTGCATGTTTTAGTGTCTTTTGGATAAATATATGAATAGAACTAGACCAACCTTTAGATATAGAAGTGCGTGCCCAGAAAGAGGATTCATTCCTTAAGAGTACTTGATGCCAATCACGGTGAATGTTTTCTATCGCCCAGGATGGTCTCTTCTTCAGCTGCGTTCCAGCAGCGGTTTCTTGATAGAGATTCGGTATTTGATGTTATTTTCAAGTAAATGAGCACGGAAAGTTGCAAGAGACACAGCTAAACCATTTATCTTCAATATTACCTGCCGTTCACGTAATATTTGGACCTTTTCTTCCGTAAATGTTAAAATAATCAATGTATCCTCATTTTTAGACATTTTGCGAATTTCTTCCGCAATTCGGAAGATCATTTACAGTTTTGGACTACTGGCAACGTTTTAAGCAATTATGCGCAAACTGTTTTGTCTTTTTCATATACTTAGCCGCCTACTAACAAATATATTAGGTCCTTTCGGATGGGGACACAAGAATTTCGCTTAAAATCGCCGAGTGTATGCAGCACTCATCGTGAAAAAGGGATGCAAGCACCGAAACTCGACATATTTTTGCAATTGTAATAATAATGCGTCGTAACGCAATGTATCCCCTCCCCCCTACGTAAAGTAGTTTCAATTTATCAGGCTTAAACAGGTTGTGGTGATGTCAATGCTTATTTTAAACAGATGTATAAGTATATCGCTGAAAGAAGTGACATTAATAAACATGTGTGAGAAGGAGATTAACACATGATTCAACACAGATTCAGAGAACAGACATACACGAATTTGAATTCCATTAAAAAAAGTAGCAATGGATAGCCAGGAAAGACCACTTATTGTTAGTATAAAATTAAGGATATCGACAAGCTAACCAACATGCGTATACAGAATAATTAGCAGTGACTAAACACTTACTTTCAAAGATAAGATCGTAGCACAGATTATGGTTAATATCATCATCGATGATTACTGGAATCAGTGAAAGTCATGGAAAGTCAAAATAACTTCAACTCAGAACTCGGAGACAAACTGAACATGAACTAGTTGGCAAAACTACAGTATCGAATATGTAAGGATATCATAAAGTAAGGAATACATTTTAAGTTATTATTTAAAATATACTTTTTAACAAATTAAGTTAATATCAGCAAATAAACGAAATCTACTTGCTTAAATAAGGGGTTTTTATTGTATCTGTGGAAACACAGCTGAATTACGAAGCTTTCGCACGAGAATAGGTTCGAGAGCGGCCCTTCTTAAATGAGAGCTTAGATACAATTTGACACAAAAATTTGAAAGAACAGGGTCTGTAACTGACCAATCACGGTCAAGTAGACCGATAAGTAGTGACATCTAGGGTACTACGAGCTGTGCAAAGGCAATGTCCAAGCGATTGCAAATGCCGCTTGGAAAATTTTACGCCAAATTCTAAAAAACTATATCCATATAAACTGAAAATGCTGTTTGAATTAAAACAGGCAGAGTTTGTTACTGGGTAAGATTTTTCTTTGCAGGCTCAGATGGAAATTGATCCCGAATAGTTATCCCGTATTTTATGGACAGATGAGGCATATTTTACTCTGAATGGCGGTGTCAATACTCAAAACTGCAAAATCTCGTCTGTAGAAAATCCACAAGAAATCGTTCAAAAAGCTCTTCATGACAAGAAAACCAGCGTTTGGTGCGCTTTTACAGCTTATTTTATGAGTGGTCCGTATTACAATAAGGAAATGCAGAATTGAGAAGCCATGCCTGTAACTGTAAAGATACCTACAAATGTTAAGAGTTTATGTAATTCCACTAGCACCCTGGCATTGAAAACTTCATTTTTATGCAGGATGGAAAACAAGTGGCTTCTTCTGACAGGTGGATAATGGAAGGCACAAAATTGTGATAATTAAAGGTGTCAACTACGATAGAGGCAAAAGTCGTCTGACCAGGAAACTTTCCCCTGTAGGCCGTTACATTCTGACATGTCTTACCCACCTTTCACTCCTAAAAAAAATAATTATATTAGTGTTGAAATGTCGAGTTCCTTCTATTTTATTCATTCATTTATCTTTGTGCTTTGTGTTAGTTTACATTTAGGGCAGATGAAACAACGGGTCCAGCAATTTAAAACAAAGTTTGCTACATCATACTGTTTATTTGCAATTTTTCCAATGAACGATGAACATTTTGGTACTTGTGCACAAAACTGTAAATGTTGAGTAACTGTAGGTGTATAATATCGTTCTTTCAACGATAATTTCGCTCGAATACAGGAGTAAGAAATTTGCCAAAAAAATAAATTAAAATTCTTTAACAACTATATAATGTTGGCTATTTAATTGAGAACTTGTAGTATCTTACTTATTCACCACAATAAAAAGTCGGAAACGGTTTCGAATGCTGAAATATTTTTGAAGTATTTGCTGAACCACTAGCACCACTTCATTGTAAGCACGACTGTCACTGTCACGTAATTCACTTACAGATTTTTATAATATTCGGTTGAAATTGGTAACTAGCTAGCATATAGTCGTTCAGTTCTGTCTTTTACTCCGATCATGAACATAAAGAATACTTTTTTAATATAATTTCAGAATAGGCCTCTTCTTCATTACATACATACATACATTAAGTTTTAAAATTTTCAGTTAGCTCTACTCTCTGTATATTTTACTTCATCAGAGTAATTTGAAGCTACTTATACATTTTCATCCACAGTCAAATCAAATTTACGGCTACGCGTTAGGAGTGCAAATTGAAATGCATGAATTTGTCTATAGTAAATCTAGAATACGTAAATATGACATGAAATCAAATACAGTATTACCTACCTCCACCGATAAATTTAATAATCCCCGGCTTTTGAAAGCTCCTACGCCTGTGTTTCTGCTTATTCGCGTTTATTTCTCAAGAAACTTTCGAGAAGCAGTAAGAGTGTAAAGTAAACAGTTAAAAAGTCCGCTAAGTACCCTTATTTTACTTGTAAATGTCCCTATATGTCCGAAGCTGGCGCGCTAAAGCTCTTTATGAAATCGGGATTATGCAGATTTGAAATAACTTTTCTTTTAATGCTTTGCATTTTTGAGTGCTTCCCCAAATAAAATTTGTGTTCCTTCGTTGACTTTAAAATAAATAAACTTTGATCAGTGATACAAAACTAAAGGCATTGAAATAAGTACGCACAACGCATTATACTCAACTGTTTTGCCGTACATTATACACTTCTTTTATACGAGTGTAATAATCCAAAATATTATTCTCGTTTGCAATATCGTACAGTACACACAACACATAACTTGAGGAGTATAACTATAGTAATACATATATTACATAAATAATTGCAAATTTAAAAGCGATGCGAACACATGGTGAGCAATTTACTGAAACGAATTATAACAAGTAAGTAGCAAACTTATCCGAAACTAATAATTCACGTTGTTCATTAAAAGCTGTTTTACTAAGTGTTGTTGGAAAGCTAGCGCTTTTAGTGTAGTTAATTTCTACAACAAGGAAAAAATGTCTAACCATTAGGGACAATTAATTTTGCTCCTTTCTGTATTAGATTACATTTGTGGGTTTGTTTTGAATCGATATACATATATAATACTGAGCTAATGAAGTGTATTTAACTAATATTTAAGGACATTCCCAACTTGACTTGAAAGTTTTTAAGTGAAGCTGAGAGTTTCTTTTGAATAGTAATCAGCTCAACAAGCTTGAAAAGAAACTATATTGGGTAGTTTTGGGTATCGAGTTCAATCATATTAATGATGCCTTCTGTATTTTACATTATTAAAAGTAAAGTTATCGCATGACAGGAACTGTTTGTTAGTAAAAATAAGTAAATATTATTATCTACACAAATAATATATGTATAAGAACTATACATAGCAACACTTTGTCCTTCTTGGATACAGCAAAGGTTTCGCGAATCATTTTAAAGGGTTATTAAGATCTTCCAAGTCACTAATGTTAAAGGAAAGGATAAATACAACTTCGCCTAGTAATTCTTCAGTATTTGTCGCCTAACACCGAATGAAAAGAAAACGTATAGTACCTACTAACGTTTCCAGTTTAGAAGTATTGCTAACAAAAATAAAAGCTCCACGTGCACACACATATAAGGGTTATATGTACATCTAAATTAAGCTAAAATAATTACTTAGTAATAACTAATAAAATAATAATAACAGAACAAGTTATTAAAGTGATTCTTAGCTATATATACATAAATATATAGAACACAGTTAGGCAAAATTGAAGAATAGCGACCTAACTCAGATTTTCGAAATTTTTGGTATAACGTATCCTTCATATTACTTCCGATATGAATGGTACAGGAAATAAATATAAAAGAAAGATCGCATTACTTGGCCTAAATGTTTCACTACATATGAGTGAACTGAATAAGAAAGCACAAGTATGATATAAGCTTGCAATATTGTGTGAAGATAATCCAATCTACGATAATTTATTTCACTTCTGAGATATACAAGTTATAAATGGCATAAAAAAAGAGATTATTAAGGAACCTTTTATTTCTATATTGAACTATTTATTTACAACATGAATACTTCATAGAATCAATGTATTCATTCTACGACAAATATACAAAACTCATAATGTAAACCTATTACGTAAACATAATAAGAAAACCACTTGCTTTACGATTTAATGATACGTACAAATTACACACTATACATTATTAGAGACCGGATTGAAAAGTTATTCTTGCGGTTAAAATTTATCGAAATAATCAAATAAACTGCCCAATTCACTATCACTTGTATCCAAATTATCAGAAAATCTATCCGACCAAGAGTAATATGCGACTGTTCCATTAGTGCTCTAAGGGGATCATCTTTATTCCAACAAAAGCCAATATTACATACAGTAATTCATAAAGAAGTTCTACCGCCATTATATGTATACGCCTCTCTCTTGCAGGATGTTATGCAAGATTATAAGCATAACATGTTGTTCTGAAAGATATATGATAAATATATGATATAATAGTGAAACTTACTATCTCGATACATATCATATATTGCATTCCAAATAGCCATTTTATCAAAATCATCAATATCAGTGACTGGTTTCTTACGACGCTGTGTTTTCTTGGGGCTGCTCAAGGGTCTAGCTTCCTCAATGTTTTTCGATATAGCCGACACAGTACTAGGATGAAGTTGCGAAGCATCAGCAACTCGCTGTGAATATATTTATTTTCCAAACAAATGTTCATTTTAACGCTTATATTTTACCTTTCGTACATCCCTTGGACCACCACTATCACGTTCTTAATCAAAATAGGAAATCAAAGAAGCAGCAGACATTTCGAGGTTAGATTCTCTTTCACCCGGCACTTTTCACGGCATAAGCGAAAGATTACCGATTACTATCCTAATATAAATGTTGTTCTCAAAAGAACAATTTTGATTGATATAAAAACACGAAGTTTAAGTAAAATAAAGGATAAATATCAAGTAATATGGAAATAAGCGGTAGCAATTGACTTGAATTAACTCAAATGTTAACTGTCAAAATATGTTGATTAACATTAGGCAAATGTGTAATTTGGAGGGGGTGATATGTGAAATACATTTGTTTTTTAACAATGATCTTCTCATATTACGTAGCTAGTACAAGGACAATTCTTCATATGCACAAAAGACTAGAAAACCCTAAACTTCTTACCCTCTACAAATGCATCAGCTGTCTAATTTTTCTTGTGTTTCGAACAGATCTGTCATTAGCAGACCGACAAATATCATCATAAAGTTTCCTAATAATTAAACTCATAGATATATTTAACAGCTGTTCTTGAACCAAAGTTTGATGATCGGAATGAACACAAGTATACTATGAAAAGCTAACCTTCCGCAAAGTTACCAACATTTTCTTCTGAATAGAATTTACATGGCCAAATGACTTTAGCAAGACAACCATCCTATAGTAAACGTTATTAACATATAATACCAAACTAAAAGTGGGATAAAGAAGATTATTTGAATCACCAAATTCCTTAAACATTGTAGTTGTATGATGAGGTTCTACTTTGCCAGAAAATAAAGAACATTTACAAACCTCACAATCGGTTAAATTAAGTTTTTTTAACATAAATCCACAGGCATAGGCGACACTTGATAATTAAAATCAATTTCATCATTAATCGGAAGATTTAGAGAAGAAGCTTCTAGTTCGTTCTTATCTAATGCACAAGTCGTAGCACTTTTAGGTTCAATAGAAGTCATAAAAGATTGCAGATTACTTAAGATATGCCCACTCTCCTCCTCACAATTGAACCCGATAGAATGAGAAGACACTAAATTATTTAGAATACCAGTTTAAAATTGGCAATAAACTGATGACAACTCGGATTTGTATTAAGACCACCACACTGACGTATGACACCAAATAAATTATCTAAAAGATTAGTCCGTCTACTACAACAATTAATAAAATAAAACAATTGATAATAACAAAACTTACCCCGAACTTGTGCTTCTTTTGTTCATAACCTCACCTTACTCTACTACAATTTGTAATCACTACGTCATCATGATTTGCATTTTTACTGATTTTTATTGTGTCCTCAATATTGTACACCGTTGCCATGTCACTTCCTCTTATAGTTCGTCATAATTATTGATAGATTTCTTAATGATAAGAGCAGCAAAAAGATTTTTTGGTGAAAATATCGCTATAAACTGGATCATATTTCATATCAAAACCTTTTTTGATGTTTGATTATAATTGCTTTAAATATAAAGCCTATAGTCGAAGCAAGCTAAATATCGATGCATATATGTATATAACACCAAACATATATTTCTGTAACGTAACATTTATTTTTATATTATCATAAAGACACTGAAATTCCTATTTTATGAATAACTGCTCAATCACTTTCATCACTGATATTGCACTAACAGAAGATATGCTAATATTCAAAGCTGCGGCAACACGCTAAAATTACATAAATTATTACTTCTTGAACATTATTTTTATGAAAATACATCACTTACTTCCCTTACTGCTTCAAAAGGTATCAAAGGTTGTCCGTGCATGCGAATACTATCACGTTCTTGTTCACAGAATGTTATTAACGCTGCAACCATCTCTTTAGCCTGCCTCCGCAAGTACTTCGGCATTTTACCGCAACAATACTTACTAGAAGTTCTAATAAGAAGTGATTTTGATCAAATAAGAAATATTGTAAGCAAAATAGACGTTAAACAAACTAGGATAACCGCAACGAACGGCACAAACACAGATGTCATACTGTTTAATAACAAACAAAGTGACAACTTAAATGTAGTGTAGTACCAATAGTTGAGAAGGAATTTGCTTTTTGTAAATTGATAATACCGTTTTAAAATAATGAATTAATTATTTAAAGTGATCCTGTACGTCAAAGTGGAGTAATTTGAATCATTTATGTTTTAAATTATTAATTATTAAATGCACTTTAGATATATTTTAGACCATGGCAAATACGTATTTGAAAGTTGGTAATATGACGCCATAATACGACATCAATGACGTGCATCGATATTTATCTTGACTATCTTCAACTATACAACCATACTATATTTAGTTTACCATATGCCTCGAAGAGGCGCGCACATCTTGCCCGAAATTTCAAATTTAAAAGAAACGCCCGCGATCGTTAGCTTCCCCTAGTGTAGGAATTATTGCTTAGCCAGTAGGATACGTTGTAATAGAACTACTAGATGCGCATCACTATGTTTTTATGCCTAACAAACAACTCAAAGCTTTCTACGCTGCAGCAGCAAGTGGTTTGGTAAAATGTTAAATTATGTATTAAGGATAAGAATCTTAATTTTAATTTCATGTAGTATTATTCTGTATCGTAATGTTGTGCTATTATTGAAACACGTACTGTAACAAAGAAACTAGAGTTAAACAATATTGTAGCAAATAAAACTTCCTTAAATGTGCGAATGCGATAAAATCAGTTCACTACAATGTCATCTACTGCAGTAATTAAACGGCTTTTTAGTTTTGTCCATGTGCATCATATGCTGGCAACGTAACGTTTATTATTACCGGCAGATAATGAGATAATTTGACGCGGTTATAATTACCGACCGGAAGGAAACACCAGTAAAAACCGCTCGGAGATTCATCTCGGATACATTTCATTTAAATAATTTAGCATAATTTTAAAACGGTCACTGGTTTCGGACACATCGGTCTGCAAACAGTGTACTACGTAATCATGATATTTACGTACGTATTTACGTGTATTCTATGCACTGATGTATATTTATAACTATTGCACCTGTGTTTACCTCTTTAAATCAATAACTGACTTTTAAAAACATGCCTATATATGCTCATGTAGAGCAAATTTATAATAACAATATTTTTAGAATAGAGTAGGTTTTCGATTTGTTATCAATTTCCATAGTTTCTACTCTCGCATAAAACTATTGCATCGATTCACTTCTCTATAGTATTTATTTGAATAAAATAAATTAATCATTGGATATTAATTTATTATTCGTTATTAGCTGATGAATTAAAAAGTAAATTGATACATAAACTCCAAACGCAAACCTTGTCAACCTTATGCTTATGCTTCCTAAGTTTTAAGGAAATGAATTTTATACAGTCTTTGCTTGTTTTGGGTATTCTATTGTGCACTGCAGCTTAGGGCATTGTAGTCGGGACATACAGATTGTTAGTATCTTTGAATTAGTTGAATGGAAATGTACAACGTTATGATACGCACTAGCCTATATAAAATGTAGTAAGTTGTTGTTGATCTATATATTGCAATGTTGTCAAATTTAATTACATAAGAAAATAAGAATAAAATGGAAAACTGAAACGAAAACATAATTCAAACTCGATTTTCATTTTGAAAAAGTAGCATTAGGTACTGTCTGTTCTTTTGAATATTGATGATTGGTAATGCGATTGCCTAGGTATGTACTAGATACCGGACATGACTAAAGTCCGTGGATGTACCTAGTACCTATCTGAGAGTTATGAAAGCATATACGTATATATTAATTCAGTGTCTTAAAGCAAGACGTAAGATAGCAAATACGAGACGATATTTTAATTATATGACAACATGGGGCAATGCTTTTTTGTCTGTATAGAACATATACTCAACAGGTATCTTCTTTTAAATCGAGGATGGATTATGAGGGTTTATTCTTTTGCATTATTTACACTAGTGTGACACAGTCAAGACACGGAAGCGCTAATAATAGAAATTCGAACCGTAGAAGCATTCAACTGATCACTTCTAACTTAAAGTTTTTGATCTTTCGCTGTTCCTTGTATAAACTTCATTCTATATTCACATTCTATCAAAAATGCGATCATAATCGTCAATACTCTTCCCTCCTAACCTAAAATATAATAACTCTCCTAATTATGCCGACTTTCAAAACGCAATTAGATTTATTCGATCTGATACCATCATTTGCTGTAAAACACTTAACACATGTCTTATATTACTACTTTCTCGTGATGAATTAATTTTGTTTCTTTGTTTTTAACAATTTCGTAGTTTAGTACTCAATAGAGACATCCATTGATGTAAAGCTTAAAGCGAACACCGGCTGATAAATTTTGAATTTACACGTAAAATGAACGGTGGGGTGAACTCTCAATGTCTGGTAGATTAGCATCAAGACCACTAGAAACATGTCATTATTTCCACTTATCAGGCACTATTAAATTATCTCTTGGCGATTTGTGCGAAAAGTATGCAATGTCATCTACCGACATTTGATATAATTAAATGTTAAGATATAGCCATTACATACAGGATGTCCTTCAAATGCCTTAGGTATCACTCTTCTGTAAGAAATGCTATCGTCAAAAACGCTAACATGAACGTTCTATCATGCCTACTTTCCTTACATGACGTAGTTAAAGAATATTATACTTGACAAGATTGGTGATGTCTTTGCATTTATAGATAATTGTCGGGTAGGCTCACATACTTCTAAAAAAAATCCAAAAAATACATTCTCTTAATGTAGCTCAAGTAATATTCTCTAAGTAATTCGTCAGCAGATTAATAGTAATTTAAACAATCAAAATCTGTACAATTTCTTTCCAAAGCGGAATTTTATTTTATTATAAACTTACAATAACTGTTCAAAATTTGGGCCAGCAACTTTGAGGCATATCATTGCCCTTGAAATAGTTGCTGATTGAACACGCTGCAACATGTCGCCGCTTATTGTTGCTACCGCGTCACGTATACGCTGTATTAAATCTTCTGCATTTTCAGGCGTTAAATACATGATGTTTTTCAAAAAAACCCACGAAAAGAAATGGCGTTAAGTCGGGACTTCATGGAGGTCACGCGAGCTATCCACGTTGTTGGATAATTTTCATTAAACCATTATGTAATTGCAGTAGCTTCACGATTTGAAGCTCCATCTTGTTGCATCCACACATTCCAACGAACTAGCAAAGGAACATCTAATAAAGGTGGTAGGTCGTTATTTAGAAAGTGTAAGTAGTCCTCCGCACTAAATCGATTAGGTAATACGGAAGAGAAACAAGCAGTAGGAGTACATTATCCACCATCCCTGCCCAAACATTAACTGAAAACCGAGCTTGATAATTTGTTGAAATATGGTGGTTGTGAGAGTTGAAGATGCCATTTTTTGTGAAGACTTTGCCTGTCCACATAATATTATTTACAAATCTTGCATTTCCACTGTGTTGTTATAATAAACAGTTGCAGAAGGTAGTACGTTTATCGTAATGGAAAGAGCACGCACACTAGTACCCGGGTCATTCTCTGCCATTTCTAGTACCACCTCTCCTTAACATATCTTGATCGGCTTCTATAACCCTCTCGCGCAAAAAAAAACTACAAGGACCTAAGTACTTTTCTTGTAAATTTGCTTTAAGTATCCATCAAGAAAAAGTTCTACTGAAGCTTTATAGGCATTTAAAGGCACTCATTACATACTGTGATATGAAACCAATTGTAAGTTTTATTTTCTAGAGTTTCCAAAACAAAATTATCTGATTCCGATTATAATTTGTATCTAAAAGTAGGTATAAATACATGAGGTTTCGGTGGAAATGTTCTTAAAAAAGATCCATCAAAGAAAAAAAGATTTTTTCGTACAGCAAAAACTTTAAAGGATCACATTCATCACTCTTAATATTTACCGTTTATCCTTAATCAATTCTTTAGAACCATATCGCGAACGGAACTTATTAGATTATAAAAGGACAGTTGCAGTTACAGATCTTATTTTCCTGATATTTTTTCCACTTCTAGGTCAATTACAACACTCTAATTCGAATAAAGATCAAATTTATTCCAAAACCTTTACAATATAATTTGTAATAGTGACCAAAACTACGTAAAACAATGTATATTTTACTTTCAGATCTCGCTGTGTGACCAACTGGACGATGACATTGTTCGCCCAACATGTACATACCTATTACACATGTGACAACACAGCATCAATTCTTCAATTCAGCGGTATGTGATCTATGATGCAGGAGAAACAGGAAAGATATTGAATTAATTTCTAAAATCTGTACATATGTAAATCTATTATCATTAACATAAAATGTATTTTCTGAAATTCCATTAGTCTAAAATCATTTACAACAATTTCCATCAACTGTCTAAATTTATACTTAAAGCTAATATAAAATATTTAAGAAATGCATATGTAAACATTGAAAAATAAATATATCTGTTATCATGTATTGAAATGGAATAAATTGAATAGATTGATTCTGATCTCAAGGTGATAAATTAAGACAACTATAGTATTTATATATATCATATCTTGGGACATATCTTGGGACATTCTTTCTAGAATACATTTTATAAGAACTAACATACATAGTGTCAATATTGAAAATTTATGGCTATCAATGTCATGATATGTTAGACGGAGTAATAGCACGCGTTCATTTGAAAGGTTCATGAATTATTATATTAATTGAGACTGACTACCTTACCTACAAAGTAATAAATATTTTATACATACATATATGGGATATTAATAAATAGCAAATAATTTATACATATTATATTAATAAATAACAAGTAATAGGTATTTATTGAAAACTACAATATAATAATAATAATAATATTGAATCGAATAAATAATAATCGAAAATTATAAAAATGTTTTCCATCACCAGCCTTACATTCTAAAATTCTTGCGCTCAAAATGTCTAATCATACTCTGCAACACTATTGAATTTTTATTAGTTCCGATAGATTTCTGTTCGATTCTTTGCAGTATATCATAAAAATTAAACATAGGTTTTCGAAATATGCTATTTTTTAAATAAGACCACAAGAAAAGTCGCAAGGTGTTAAGTTGCTTGACCGTACAGGTCAAGAAATTCCAGTATTTCGACTAATTATAAAATTCTCTTAAATAATCTAAAGATTCTGCAGGACAGTGACAAGGTGTCCCATCTTGTTGGTCATATGCGTTTTTCAGTTTCATCATCCAATTGATTCAAAAATGATTCTAAAATTTCTGTGCAGTTAACGTTCCCTGAAAAAATATTTTTATTACCGCTTCCATAAAAAGCCTGCACTACAAAAATCTTCTAAAGTGACGGCCATTTTAAAACCTATAGTTGAAACCACGAATGTTTACCGTTACGTCATTAGTGTAGTACAGTATGAATTAAATCAGCACGCCGAAGTCATATTAGCATCAGACAACTAATGTCAAAATACAGATGACAGGACAAAATGTCATATTGCAAGGTTCAATGTTGTTATTCACTTCACTACTGTCAATCGTCAGTTTCACCGTATTTTTAGTTAAATTGCGCATTAATTTTGTTGATTTTATTGCATAAATCATTCTTTCAAGAAGACTTCTGCCTATTTCAAGCGTGCATAAGGTACATAATATTCTTTTTAGTATGCATGCATCATAAACCAATCAAAACACACCCATAAGCGTGCATAATCGGGCGGTTATCCCACGCCGTGCGATAAAGAGGTTGCTTGGTAACAGCCAATCCCAGGCGTTTAATAGTCCAGTGAAATGTCGGGAAATGTCAAATGACATATAGGTACATGTCACTCGATAATATGTATTGGAATTATTGATTATTGATTTGAACTATTATTTGGACTTTGCAGGTATTACCTAAACTTAATTCAGCTTCAGCAGTTAGTTTTTGAATTTCTGTCGACATTATTAATACAACAATGATGTTTAATAATTAAGTGAAATGTCAAATGACATAATATAGAGACACATAACACTCGATAAAATGTATTGAAATTATTGATTTGATTTCTTCTAGTTAAAATTATTGTTGCATGTATACTAAAAAATATCGTATGACACAGTGCATAATTAGCTTTTAAAGCACTCGTAACGTTAAAGCCACTCCGCTTCGCGTCGTGGGTTTAGACTCTTTACTCGTGCTTTAAAAGCTCGATTATGCACTAGTGTCATAATATACTATTTTTTATGAGTATAAATGTGATTGAAATTGTCAATGCTGATGATGATCTTTTGACATTAGTTGAGCAACTTTACATAGACTGTTACATGATATGGGTTTCCAATTTAAAAAAAAGTACGATGGAAAAGCAACAAGATGACATTATTCGGTGGAAGTATAACTACTTACAAGTCGTCCAGAAGAAGAGGTCAAGAGTCAAGGAGAAGAGACGTGTAAAAAATGTTGAAACGAAAATGTGATTAGTAGATCATTTGCAAGATGACATTGAAAAATTATTATTATTATTCGTGCAACAGATTCATCTTTGGAAGATCAAACTGATTCCTCGACTGACTAGAAACATAATTGACATAACACCTATGTGTGTGTAATTGCTATTCTTTTCCTAAATATTATGTATTTGTATAAAGGTACCTATATATTTGTATAGTTCCAGCTATTTTTGCAACTGTTACTGATTAAGGATTATATCGTGCGTTTTAATTTAATAAATTGTATTATACCCCTATAGATAAATGTTCCAAAATATAAATAACATTAATAATGAGTAAAAATAAATAGAATTCTGCTCTTTTTCACTAATTCTTAAATAAATAATTATACGTGTAAGATGTTTTTGATTGCAAGCAAGGGTTAATAAATATCTGGTGTGTGATTTTTATAGTGCATTTTAGAATACGAGATTTTTAACTAATGCCCGGTTTTTCAGTGTCGGAGCTTCTCTTTTACTCGACGAGTACACTGAATCATCGAAAGAAACAATTATACATATACCATCAAAACGTGTAATACTGCTGTCCCACCTCCTGTTAAAATCTATTTGACTAGGTTGGAATCATCACATTCGAACACAATATAACAATACAAAATTAATAGGTACCAACCAATCGTCTACTATTATTTGCGTTTTAGCAGTCATAAAATGTAAATAAAGGTTATGATTTGATCGTCTGAAATGTCAAATAATTAACCGAAAGTAGCTAAGTAATAATACTTTTCTGTACGCAAAATACTAGTCACATACTGCGCTCTATGTTCTATTGCACTCATTCCTTCAGATTTATATATGCACGCATTCTAAACGTTGTGCGTAACCTAAAAGACGTACATACATTTCAATTTACGTCTCACTCATACAACATATATTTACATTAAATTATAAACATGAATCCGTCGTTACTTGTAAGGGCTGATAGTGACGTAACGGTAAACATTCGTGGTTCGAACTATACGTTTATAACGGAGAAACATGTTGTTTAAACTAGAATCGAAGCAAGAATTTAATTGCTAATTGTGATTGAATGAAATGTCATTTGTATTTGTGTTTATTTAAAAGAAAACACGAATTCATTTATCTAGGTATATTGTTTTCTATCAAAATGTTAACACAAAGTGGATGAACTTTTCAAATAAACACGTAATATGTGTAATGCATCTCCTAAAATAAATTAATTAAACGGTTTTTTTCTGTTTTCTGTAAATTTATGTTTATACAGGGTGTCCGTGATATACAAAGCATCCTTTTAAGGGATGATAGCTACAACGATCTAGAAACAAAAACATATAATACACCTTGGGTCTACATATCTGTAAGCGTAAACGAGAAAAAAAATATTTCTAAAAAACCTTGTTTGGTCAAACTGTACAAGAAAACTCATCCATATTGCTTCTTAAATAACCAAAAAACCATATCAAAAGTTTAGGGTTGAAAATAACTGAAAACAACGATGAAAACGAATTATTTCATACTTTGAAATTGAAGCGTGGTGTCATTTCTCTTCCACCATACTGTACACATGCCGTTAGAAGCGCAGATGCAAGCCAAGCATCATCTTTTTATACGACCTTGAACTTGTATCGTACGAAGTCAATAGCCATACGTTTTAAAATAAAGGTACCTTTGCGTTTTTTTTAAATAATGTTATGACAATAAAATCGATGTTATGTTGAAGTTAGAGTGAAAAGGGCGTATTTAATAACAGCCTCCGATCGGTAAATGAAAATTTAAGTTGAGGAAAAGTCGCATTGAATGAAAAAAATGTAATTACTGCAATTATGTTATGGCGCTTTAAGCTCTTTCGTAAAGGCTACTACAAAATTGAGTTCTTTTCTTTTATTTGTGATAAATTGGTGGTCCTAAAAAGGACTTTTTTGAAAGACAGGAGAAAATGTATTACAGGAAAACCTCGATGTGTTGCCCATTTTCAAGAACACACGCCAGTAATCGTCGTAAATCTTGCACTAATCAGCTGCCGGTGTACAGTATGCGTCGAAGTTTGTGACAAGAGAAATAATTTTTTTTCTCGTTTACGCTTACAGATAGACCCAAGATGTATTATATGTTTTTGTTTCTAAATCGTTGTAGCTATCTTGCCTTAAAAGCATGCTTTGTATTTCGCGGACACCCTGTATATTATTATATGTATATTATTAGAAGGGATATAATTGAACTTATCTCTATTAATTTTCTGCTCAGATCAAGCAGTCCATCGCACTAAGTAGAAGTAGGTTTTATTGAGTATTAAGTATTAGTGTTATACATATGTATGTGTTCGTAAATTATGCAATAAACTATGTATTGTGGTGTTCCGCTAACGAAAACTCATATGCATTAATAAATTTGTTGGCATTCATATTTTGTTTTATTGAATTACCTAATATTCCAAAAAAACTATACGTAGATGATAAAGATATGTACAAAACCCATATCTAAATGAATGTAGGTATACTGAATCAAAATACCAACCAACAATATTAATGAACTAACTTGGACAATTGTGATACTGGCGGCTATACCCCCCAAAATATTTTAAAAATACAAATGCAATCATTACCAGTGTCTTCCGAGATAGTATTCACAACAGATAGACATTTGACTTACAAATAAGACTACATACGTATTGTACGAGGAAAATATTACAGAATTTACTGATGTAATACAGTTGAAAAACTAGAACGAGGTGTTTGAGAAAACAACATTAGACGAGGTCTTTTATAACACGTCTTTCTATCACTTTAATAAATGTTTCCTGCTACGTAGAATCCAAGAATCGTGCCTAAGTCTTGGATTATGCAAACAAATAAAAATAAATGTGTTTCAAACATAGTAAGCAATACATTAAATATGCAAAAACACGCAAGCGCAATATTCAATTAAAAAAAAATGAAACCTAATGAAGTTGTTCAAAACATTGACAAACTCCCAACCATGTCCAGTGAACATTTTTGCAACACTGACAAGCAGTCGGGCATGGTTATTGCTTTTAACGTCTTCAAAACTTCCAGTACATGTAGATAAGTGAGATCTACATCATTATGGACATCCTCAATAAAATGCCTGCAGGATTTGATGAGATCCCGTCAACTATTATGAAGCGAGTAGCTAAATATCTGAAATATCCTTTGGCCTTTTCGGTGTTTTGCACAGTCTACTTTTAACATTACTTAAATTGACGACAATATATGTATCTAGTTTACATGAAGGGTGACACCAGTAATATGTATAGTGAATTATTGCACAATATCACTTTTATCAGCTTTGTCAAAAATATTTGAAAAAGCAATACAGCGTCAAAAGAATAGTGTCGGAAAATTAACAAGTATAAAACTAATATCACAAGAAAGGTAAATCCAAAAACATTACGATTATACATATATTAAAATAATTTTTCCGTTAATAAGTACCAAATTTTGTTGAATCCTGCCCTGACACGTTTGCAGAAGCAGCTGAATGCACATGTGCTCTTTTCACAAATTATCTATTTATAACAAGGTCACACATTTACTACAGATTTTATTCATTTCAAACTGTTTTTTTTTTTTTCGTAGAAATCAAGTTTTTTTGTTTTCTTCATTACAGAAACTTGCAATATTAAAGTATGTACAACGACATATTATTACCTCATTATCTGGTAAATAATAATTTACTATTTGAGATTGCGTTCGTAGTTAATAGCTTTTTTCTTGTCAAATAATTTATTATATCCGTATATCTATATATATACCGTTATATATGCAAAAGAGTTAGCTGACCTGACAAAGATAGAAATTTAAAGAAAACCAACACGACAAATTTCAAAAACCATGATTTATACGTCCTTGTTCGCCTACATAGCAGATCTGTTCCAGAATGTACAACCTCTATGTTTCTAGGGTGTAATATAGATAGCTGCCTTTCCTGGAAATATCATATTGGGGATGCTAGAGCAAAACTGTTACATCTACTTTGTTTGCTATACGTGAACTAAAACAAAATGTTAGCGTCACGGTAATAATATCGTAGTTCAGGGCAAGCATATGTAAGAACACAACTCAGAGATGGCATAATTGTGTGGGGTAGTTTTTAGGTCGTTCGTGTGCCCAAAACATACCCCAGCAGGTTGTTTAACCGTATTATGAATCCTAAATTGATATTGGAAAAATTGAATGTTCTCTGATTTTTTGAATAAATGTCTGGTATAGCAAGTTTTTTAGAAAAAATCTAATAACTGCAAAACGCCCGAATGAAATTGCAAAATGTAAAGGTATTCATTAACCTTAACAATAGGTAAATCGAAATATGTAACACGTCGATTTTTAATTTTAATGTTCTACATTCATCTCAACAAAAATTATACAAGCTGATCCACGTCAATATGACGTCATCGGCATATTTTTTAAATACAACATCCTGTATTGGGTGACACTTTTAGATTATTATTAATGACCTAATTCCAAAAAAGGTAGATACTTGAGGTCTAGCGAACAGAATTTAAAAGATACACTCTAATAACTATATCTTATCAATTGCAAAAAAGTAGGCGACTAATCTTATTTATCAATTTTATTGATAGTTAATGATAACAGATACATGACGTTATGTTAAATGTTCGACCTGTAGCCCTTCAACGATGAATAAATTCTTGTTGAACCTTGTTTATGTTTCCTAAGAAATATTGTTTATTTCTGTTCGAATTCACTCTTGTAATTCTTCAATATGTGCTCGGTTCGTTTTATAAACAACATTCTTCAGATGGCCTGGCGACCTCGCTGGCCATTCAATATGTCCACGTCCACCAATCCACATCTTCAGACAAATTTCGTCTAGGTACCTTCGAACATCTACAGCATAAAGGCATTGATAACTTGATGGTTCATTCAGTGTAATATTTTTCGTCTGTATTTTGGACCTTTATTTCCATCTACCCACGCGCAATATAACGGTCCAGATACCTTATTGGTTTTACAAAAAAGCCAGCTGTTGTTTGTCACGCCCATCAAAATATTTCTTTCTTTCGATTTATGACTCTCATATGTATGCGGTTGATCTACCGCAGCATAAAAAGAACCTTTATAAATACGAAAATGCCGTGTGCTGAATTAACTTCGATTCAAAGTTTGTGAAAACATGTACTTGTTGAATTTATTCCTAAAATTCCTTTTTTATCTAATAATAATAACTATTAACTGGCTAAAGTATAATTAATTTGTTAAATAGTATCTATTTAGGTATTATTATAAAATGTAAACGTTTCTCAGTTTACTATCTACAGGGAGTAGCAAAAGTATTCATACAGCTATGCAAATAAGGAATAAGTGTTTATAAAACTATGTTTACTGCTAATAGAAATATTTAACAGATGTCACGTAGAAGTACATCTACAGTGAAACCTGCCTAAGACGAACCCTTGATAAAACGGAAAACTGTTTAAGGCGGAAAATTTTCATAGTCCGGAATCATCCTCGTAAAAAAACATAGCAACTGTACCTTTTTAAAACGGAACCTGTTTAACGCGAAACCGTACTAATAAATTTAGACCAAAAAGTATTGTGAACCTCCGTAAAACGGAATCGGTTTCCACCATAAATAACAGATTTTACATACTTCAAATGACTGGCAACGGTCCTTGGCTTGATTTACGATTAAAAAACAGACCATTTCTGACGGCCACCTATGAAGGAAACACTTTGTCTATTGAAAAATGTATCACACGTGTGGATTACTAGTTAAAACGACTCAATAGGAAGACGGAATACAAGGGAATACACATAGTTGTGCACACATGTTCGATCTTTTGTCGGACGTTGAGAAAGTAACGTTGTTGTTACATATATTTATATCAATAAAATAAAATAGGTATGTATGTATGTATAAATGTGTTCCTTTTTCTGCAATATGATCTAGATACTTGCCTATTTTGTCTTAGAACTTTAGCAAATTCGTTAAAATTTTGGAATTTCACGCGTTGGTATATTTTAGATTGGACGGTTGAATGAAACATTAGAATTTCATATTTTAATACACATGTATAATAACCTGAGTAAAACGGAAACCTGTGTATAAAGGAAAATATTTTGGTCCCAGTCGATTCCGTTTTAAACAGGTTTCACTGTATTTCAAATGTTCACCTGCCATACAAAGAAATAAAATGTACATAGTGTGATTGTTATGTTATTTATTGGATAAACATGCACTGTAAACGCAACGCAAAAGTATTTATACAGCTATTTTAAATACAAAATACAAAGTGATGGCAAAATTTAAATATTTTGTAACACCACCTTTGGCATCGCTAACGGTCCTCAATCGTCTTGGCACGGACTCAACTAATTTGGCGGTATTATAGGTACAGCGGATCTATTTTGCACCACTCTTCTGTGACCCTGTTCTCCACGTCTCTTTTGCTTCTAATGTGATGTGTGTGTGGAGGTGTTTCAAGAAATTTTGGAGTATTATATAATAACCATTCTTGTACAACTCGTGCAGAGTGTTTGAGGTCGTTATCTTGGTACAAGGAAAAGTCATCAGCAATTCGCAATTTCTGTGCACTTTTTTTAAGATTGGTTTTTAATATTTTCCAGTAAACAAAACTATTCACTATATCTACTTGGAAGAATAACCAAATTTCGTACCCAATTTGTACCCAATATTTACTTCAGTTCGTAAAAATAACTGTCTTGTAAAAGTCTGGAGAGGCATTAACGTATGTTGTTTGGCAAACACGAGACACTTTAGTCTCTTCACATTGTTAAGCAGTGAATTCTAACCTTTGCCAAGTAACACTTTTCGAATTGTATCTGTGCATACATGTTTACTAAATTTCAGTTGAATAAATGAGGTCAATTTTATCGCACTAATCTTAGGATTTTTTCGTACCTGTCGTATGATCGCTTAACGCTCGCGCCCGGTAAGTTTCTTTGGTCTTCCACTTCTAGCTGCATTTGCCGTACTATCTTCTTAAAACACCTCCCCAGTCTCTCGACATGAACTCTATAGACAACCTATGGCATCACCTCGAACAACAGATCCGGCAACATCAAATTAGAAGCAAAAAAACTTGGAGAACGGGCCCGTAGAAGAGTGGAGATAAACAGATCTGCAGTATACCGCAAACTAGTTCAGTCCATGCCAAGACGATTGAGGGTCGTCAACGACCGTAATACAAACAAACTCAAATTTTGCCATCACTTTGTTTTTTGTATTTAAAATAGCTGTATGAATATTTTTGCGTTGCGTTTATAGTGGATGTTTATCCAATAAATAACAATCACATTATTTACATTTTGTTTGTTTGTATGGCAGGTGAACATTTGAAATAGATGTTCTACGTGACATCTGTTAAATATTTCTATTAGCAGTAAACATAGTTTTATAAACACGTAGGTATTCCTGATTTGCATAGCTGTATGAATACTTTTGCTGCTCACTGTATATGCATAATAATATGCTAATACCTAGCGTTAAATAAAAGGAAATAAAATTACGACGCATTGCTTGTTTTATTGTTTGGTTCAATGGAACATTTGCAATTTATTTGAATGGGTATAGTATTGACGGAACAAAGGTACACTTGTTTTAAAGCCGTATTTATATTTAATTGTATTCTACGAATCTCTCTCGCGCCTTTTTAGGGAATACGTACAATATTCTATTGTGATTTATAATATTATAACACCTACCTTATTTACGTTGGGTATTCAATTGTAAAATGTTAGTGAGTTGTAATGTCCCTTTATGTCGATAATTTCCCAAAAAGAAATTACTTGCAACATTTAAGAACGAACATGAATTCGAGATTTCGGTAAGCGCAAAAAACTAATATTTGCCGATGGATAACACTCATTGTGAGTGTAATTGGCATACCTATTAAATATGTAATTGATAAAGTACTTAAATAATGTGTTTTCTGCTACCTTATTTAAAAACAAAGTTCTTAGACGAATTATTAAAAAACAAATCGATGGGTTTAAGAAAAGGTTGTTTTATCGGTTACATTTTCCTTCAGATGTAACGTCAAACGATTTCTAATCCTTAAAAAACATTCTGTTTATTGCCAGCCGATAAGACCACCTGCATAAGAGCTCGCTACTCGGATTAAATTTTATTGGTCGTAGGCGGAGCAGGGGTGGTACCAATTGCATAAATTCCGAAAATATTAGTTTGCAACCAAATACACACAGTACGAAAGTTCTCCATAAAAATGAATCATCAAGTGATCAATGATAAAGGGGAGAAGAACCATCCTGTAGAACCTATAAGCTTTCATCAAACCTTCCAGGATTAATTCTACTAGGGAATAAATTAACTAAAGTAGGTACAAGAAAACCCCGTAAAAACGAAGATATGTTGGCCCGTCTAAATTATATTCGGAAAAGTAGGGTCCGATGATTCTATTTCTTACAATACCGGCCCATACTTGTGCGGCTGTTGTGTAAGATCCTGACGCATCCATTTGGGATTTTCTTTTGCTCAGTATCTGCAATTCTGACAACTGACCTCTCCATTTAATGTGAAAGTGGCTTCATCAGAGATAATAATGGTTGATACGAAGAGACGGTCTCGATGGTAGTTATCAATCATTGCTTCACAAAATTCTATTCTTCTATCTGGATCATCATCGTTTAATTCCTGTATAAGTTTTGTTTTTACGGTTTAACCGTACCAGTTTCCCAATTTTTTTTTGCAACCTTACTTCCTGTTGATGTTTATGGATCTTTCTAGATATTTATCATTAAATAAATTACACACTTCTATCTGAGTTTTTGCTGTACATTTAATTTCATTTTCACTTTAAATTAATTCGAAGTAATAATACAGAACATTCACAAATTCCTACAATTCTTGTACTATTTAACTGTTATTGGTCATCAATAAAAATAGTGACATTTCACGCCTATTTTTTTTATAAATAAATGCACACAATATTAAACGGTTGAATGTAAAATGAATGTCAATAAAATGAGACTTATGATACCTTTTTGGGTTCAGGATATTCTGTATATTCTTAAAGTTGAACAATATACAGTGCGTTTCATTTAAAAAAGTTGTCGAATACGTCATTTCTTACTTATGGTTCATTCTATACATGTATTTATTTATAACGCTAAATTAAAGCAAATTAAAATCAAAATCGACTTGTTTGGGGAAATTAAAATTGTTTATTTCGCAAAAAAAAATTATTCCATACTTTACGGACACGCTGTGTATAATTCTAAATTTTCACAATTATATTTTGGCCAGAAAACCCATAAACTTCTAATGAACAGTCTTGCTGGGACAGCCTCTGTATAAATACGAGTGCGCTCTAATACAAGAAAATAGATGGCTGATTTTATTGGAAATAATCGACTATATCAAATCTTATGCAAGCAATATTAGTCTACCACATCGTAATACTAATCTATTTGGACAGTCTCTTCACTACAACTGCATAAAGACTGGTGCATAGCATGAACTAAAAAATAATACTTGAATACTTGTTGAGCAAGTGCTTCTATTATGTTGATGATTTTGATAATGAAAACCTTATAAGTATGTACTCGTATGCTTCTTTAAATAATATTGTTTGAATTTATTGACAAAACACATATTTGTCGTTGCAAATATCACTGCAAATAAATTATTATATATTATTATTATACAGGTTGTAACAGGACGAGCTTACGTTAGCCGTATCTCAACAACTAAGCAAGTTCCATATTTGCAAATTTGCAGAGTTATTTTGGGCATGGGAGCAAACTTTTAGAAAATATTAGTACCTACATATTTTCTAATTCCGGTTTCGCCGGAAGCACAATCAACTTTATTTTTTTAAATGGATTACCCAATTTTTTTTTAAACAATTGAACTCAGAAACAAATTTGGCGTATAGATCATTTATTTCGACTGGTGTAAACATTACCGTTTTATAGCTAACTTGATTTTTATGAAAATGTTATCAAATACATAGTAGTACTTAGTGACTTATTTCTTCGGTATGCAGCAGAGTTGATGAATGATTATTGGAGGTTAGATCCAAGATGGGCTATTGAAATGATTGTCACTTGTGTGCAAATACTATACAGGGTGTTAGTATTTACCGACCTAATATGTTAAATTTCAAACACTAATAACTTCGTAATTTTAAATGGAACACCCTGTATATTTTTGTCGCAAACGGTATTACGGCAAATTAAATTCTTCATCAAATGATATTACATTTCCCTATACCTAAAATGAATATTTTAGGAGCTATTCGCAAATTATGTGAATGTATTCACAAACTTCGTGTGAGCGCTAAAGCTGGCTATGGCTAGCGTAATGTCTAATTTTCTAATGACAGTTCGATAGCATGTTAATAAACTTTCTCGTATATCACACAGTTCCTAATCTAGTATACGAAAATGTCACGTTTGGGATTGACAAATCAGGATTACCAGAATTTATTGATGATTTATGATGGAGAGTCCGGAAAATTTTAAGTCGAACATGCGCTTTATTTCGACAAAGATAACCGAACAGACCAATTCCATCCATAAACGCAGGTTCATACTTGTGGCCTCCACGGTCATCAGACTTAACCCCTATGGATTTTTTCCTTTGGGGCTATGTTAAGGACAAAGTTTACAGTAATCCGGTGACAAATGCAGAGGAAACAAAAGAAAGAACACGAGTAGCACTAAATTCATTAATAGAACCGCAAATACAAAAGGTCACTAGTAATCAAGTGGAAAATGAATTAATAAATGTTTGGAACTGAATGGGGCTAATTTGTGAACAAAATTTAATATAATTTAGTACTTTTTAATACCTTATTTATTCATTCTTAACATATAATAGTTTTTTTTAATGTTATCTTGGTTACAAAATAAGTTTTACTATTTGGTTCTTCTTTACTCGAAAAATATATTGGTTTTTTATTTCTTTATTAACACGCTATCGAACTGTCATTAGAAAATTAGACATTACGTTAAAACTGTGACGAATTTTCATAGCCAGCTTTAGCGCTCACACGAAGTTTCTGAACAGATTCACATAATTTGCGAATAGCTCCTAAAATATACATTTTAGGTATAGGAAAATGTAATATCATTTGATGAAGAATTTAATTTTCTACCGTTTGCGACAAAAATATACAGGGTGTTCCATTTAAAATTACGAAGTTATTAGTGTTTGAAATTTAACATATTAGGTCGGTAAATACTAACATCCTGTATAGTATTTGCACACAAGTGACAATCATTTTCAATAGCCCACCTTAGTAGCTGTCTAACTACCAATAATCATTCATCAACTCTCCTGCATACCGAAGAAATACGTCACTAAGTACTACTATGCATTTGATAACATTTTCATAAAAATAAAGTTAGCTATAAAACGGTAATGTTTACAGCAGTCGAACTAAATGATCTATACGCCAAATTTGTTGCTGAATTCAATTATTTGAAAAGAAATTGGGTAATCCATTCAAAAAAATGAAGTTGATTGTGCTTCCGGCGAAACCGGAAATAGAAAATATGTACTAATATTTTCTAAAAGTTTGCCCCCATGCCCAAAATAGCTCTGCAAATTTGCAAATATGGAACTTGCTTAGTTGCTGAGATACGGCTAACGTAAGCTCATCCTGTTACACCCTGTATATACCGGGAGATCTTCCACGATAGTAAAAATTGAAATGCAATAAATACAGTAACTCTTTTTAACCAACTCTACTTGCTATCAACTATACAGGGGGTGTCAGATCTAGTTTGCGAGGAGATTACTCGGAAACTAACTATCTCTCTCATTTATTCTTTAGTAAATACCGTCACTCTTTTAAACTCTTTAAGTAATGCTTAATTTCGGCTTGATGCATATGTATGTAGTCGTGCTTTGGGTAAGCAAATTATTCAATTTGACTGACATGCCCGAACTTACACATCATCATATTACACATGATGTATAAGTTTGGACATGTCAGTTTCATTGTAAATAGAAAGCGTTGGATAAATGTTACATTTTTTT
>SMLS01074624.1:0-30704 GCA_004785975.1 Popillia japonica | reverse complement strand
ATCTTACTACTCATTGGTAGATGAACTAGGCATCTCAATTAATCTCTTTTAATAGCGGTCAAAGAACACAAATTTTCATAATATATCATTAGAATAATTCGTATTACCCTCCTTTGCGATTTAGTTAATGACTAAGCCCGTAAGAGGGAGTATATGCACTTTGCTCCAGGAACTAACACGTCGATCTATAAGTATGTTGTCTATGGTACACAGAATAAAACAAAAAGGGTAATAACGTCAAATCCTTTGTTCTTTCAGGTAATGATTTAGATGACCTCTAATAGACTATGCCATGACTTGAATATGTTTGGCACGAATTTCACTGTATTTGCCCCAAAATATTCTAAGATTCTAATCATACGCGCATACGCAAAGTAAGTTCCAACTCTATTTAACAGATGTCCGCACGAACATTAAATACTAAAAATGTTCAAAAAACCACAAAAAACAAATAGATTATCTACGTAAAGATTCCGCTGTTGCGTAAAGTTCAAAATAAATTTAAAAAAGGGTTTTAATTATCTGACGAATTATTGCAAACATTGATACTCTAACCTCTAAAGCACAACAATAACAAAGACGGCCATATTTTCTAGAGGGTACATCCGGCATCATTCTCAACTTCCGGGAATCGTGATGACTCATAATTGTCCTTCTGGTTTATTCTGTGCTATATATGTATAATGATAGGAGAAATTATTTTATTGCCAACTAAAATTTCTAATTTCGCGCCCTTAATTTGATCTTGATCTCAAACATGAACTTATGAACACCTGGATATGTAGGAGCTGAATTATATTTATCTATTAACAAAATTAAAGTAAAAGAAGTTCCATTGCACACAGAACACGATTTCGAACTTCACTTGCAGTAAAAGAAGGAGTAGCATGTTCTTGTAATTTGTCTCAAATTAAAAGCTTTTTACCTTGTTGTATGTAGGCAACCGAATATATACAACTAAATAATAATGGTGTAGTGAATCCAGGGCGCATAGCAGTAAATAATTAGCCATAATCAGCCATGATTTAAAAGCTTTTATCATACTGTATTCGTAATTTTGTTAAATACTTGTTCCAAGTACAGCAGCGTCAACCAAATATGGCCAAAAAGTATGATGCAGAAAAGTTTAGTGAAGTCAGTTAACATACATACTTTTTCGCCACTACATACATACATATAAAATTAGATATGAAGCAATTTGTAAAACAGAATTATGAATAAGTATTTCAAATGGCAGCAGAGATTCGCTAATTAGTGCGGTGCAATGTGAGAATCAAAGCTTATTTATGCACATCTTGCAATTTTTTAGAAAATCTCGGATAAGCGAAGGAAAAAAGTCGTACTAGGGCAGAAAAGAAATAGAGCAGAAAGTTTTAATACTGACACTACAGTTAAATCTTTTGAAGCTGTATGTTTTCTACATATAACGTCGTATTGTTCAATATATAAAGCAACACTGGCTTATATTACTGTACCTGAAATCTGTCTTCCTACAAAATTTTAATTCATCGAATTATTGAATTTACTAAAACCTACTTTCAGAAGCTTTTCATTTGCTGCACAAACGAATCACCCATAGGAAATTTTAACATCTAATTGTAGCAGAGCTGATATACATACACATATTATTTGTAGTAATACCATGGTAATACCACAGAATATCAAACAACCAGAATTTGCACTCCTCCTGGCGCGAAAAGTACGCGCATTTTTAGTGCGCAGCGTAATCCGCCATCTTCTCTAGAAGAAAAATACTTCACGGTAGTTATTCGAGCGTTGTTCGTTGTTTACTGGCAGGTGTTACTGACTTTAGCGTTTGTGGTTTTTCCCTATTGCTAATATTAAAAAATATTCTAATATAATACTAATTCTAATAATATAAAATGAGTTTGGTTTATTTTACACAGTTGCTATTTTGAAACAGCTTAATATTATCACAGTATAACGAGTATGGACATTTCTGTCGGCACCTTTGATCTTTTATGTATATTTTTGAATAGCGTCTAAGTATACAGTGATGTTAGGGGCATCTTAACAGGATGACCAAATCAATAAAATTGAATGTATGCGAAACCGCGAAAATGGTAATTATTTTGATAATTGAAAAAGTAACGTTGAATTGTAAAAAGGAAATGTAACCCTCGCCGGCTTACTTTTATTTCCAGAATAGGTGGGAATAAAATACACACCGTCTTCTTAGCAACACTTTATTCTGTATCTAACTTCATCGTAGTGATATATAAAAGTAACTAAATGCTACCAACTGTAAATAATACCCTTGTTTATACAATATAATTATTTATTCAATTTAATTGGAAGGTTTAACGGAAGTTAAGCGCAAAAGTTGTAATATTAAAAGTATGTTATTACATGCATATTGAAGCTACAAAAGTTTAGTAATAAGATACATATAACAAACTAAATCACGAAAAGTTTGTACCTCGCTGATTACACTTATTCCTATACTATATACACGTTACGCACTACACTATTTACATATATAAACAAAAATGGTATAACATATACCGAACACTTCTTTATCAAACAGCACGATAAATAATTATGAGCGTAAAATTCTTCTCAAAACACAAAACATAAACAATCCGCCATACTATTAAGATGAACTATTCGCTTCTGCGCACATAAACCGATGCAATGAAAATTGGTCTAATGTCCATACTAGTTATACTGTGATATTATCTATACTTATCAAGGGCATCTAATTTTCAGTCAATACCCCGTTGTTAACGGATACAATTTTTCTCAATCTGACCCTGCGTTTCTTCTACACAAAATGGCGTGAATAGCCCGAAGGTCACTGAATCTGTCTTAAAAAGATCAAACGCGCCGACAAGGAGTGCAAATTATGCTTGTTTGATATTCTGTGGTAATACCATAAGAGCTTTGAATTTATCGATAATTTCACGAATGCTTGTTGCATAGCGACGAAGGCGAGTGTCAGTTTGACAAGCATTTAAATCACGACAGCCCGTAGGGCTGGAGTGATTTAATTGTCAAAGTGACACGAGTCGAAGTCGTTATGCAGGAAGTATGAGTGAAATTATCGATTTTAATTCAAAGCTCGTATGGTATTTGATTAGATTATTCTACGTAATACAAAACGAAATTTATCTAAACTCTTTATTTATTAATTTATGTATAAATTATTATACATGAATTAATACATTATTATTAACCGCATTTCCATAACAACGCCTAGTTATTCTACTGTGAAAATTATCGATAAATTACCGCTGTAATTTCGGGTTGCTTCAGTAATACGTGAATCTGATTGGTTTATATTTGTTTGTGTAAAATAATCAATGATAGATATGTATCTCTGGTCCGTCCAAAACAAAAACGCTATTGCTATAAACCATCTATTAGAAATTTTTATATTCGATAGTAAAGTTGGCATGTGTCTCACCCCGCAAAAAAAAGCGTTATAGGTTGGTTTATATGAAAGCACAAAACCTCTTTATTTGTGGCATCATGGATTTTAAACTCAGGGATGGCGGGGCTGTGGACATGTAAGAATGATTACTTGATTATTGTTGATGTTTAAGGAGAAACTACCTTGCGTCTGCCAATAAAAAAACTGGATGTGTTAGGAAAAAATCGAAGTTTAAGATTATAATCACGCATTTAGTTAATATCACCTACTACAATTCAATAAATCCCAACGACCCCACAAACTTTTTTATAAACTATTTATGCCATTTACACCTATCGGCCAATATTTCAAAAACAAATTTAATCTGGAATAAGCAAATTGTGTAACAGAACTCTCTAACAACCTGCAAAACATGTTCAAATTCCACATAGTTGGCACCTTATCTTTATTTATTCTTAAGACCTCTAATGTAACATGATATATGTAGATTACATGAAATACACGTAGGCAAATCCATATTATAACTGGTGGTCCATATCTATATTAGCTTCATGTATCTTATCACCTACAGGCACACATATGTGTCACATGGAAATTTTATATTATCGTTTTTTATCTATACCTTCCGCGAACCAATAAGCAGTTAAAAGGCAGGAATATTAATTTTGTAGTTTATTGGAAATCGAAATTAAAAAGTGTTGATATTAGATAGATATCTTACGTCATATTGCATTACTATTACCTATAGGTATATTGCATCTATAATTTGAGTCTCTGCAGTTAGCAGAAAGCCCGAAAATGTGCGTTTTTGCAATACAAATGAAATGAAAAACGTGGTCAATAATGAATATGAGTTATACAATATTTGAATCTATACAAAAATCTACTTCATTTCTTCGCTTCTAAAAGAAAAAATTAAACTTGATTGCCTAACATGACATGCATGCCATACATGTCCATCAACTAAATTTAAATTTTAAATAAGATTCTAAAAATAAATTGTTGAGTCGGTATACCTCTATCCAATAAAACGAAGATCGCATACAAAGTTTCTGATCCTACAGACTTAGGTCCCATCCTGGTATTTACGATGGTTCCTGACGATAACAGTAGGAAATAATACATTATATCCATAAGAAGATTCAACAAACTTGGTGGTGAGATTATAATGGTTAACTAACTTGTAACTTTACCCAAAGAAGATGAGAAACGTTTACAAAACCATTTGTCTATCAAGAGGGTATTTTGAAACGCGTTGTAAATACATATGCTGTTTTAAATAGCATCAATAATGAAAAGATTAATTATTGAACTTTATGATATACAGGATGTTTCCAGTTTCTGAAATATTGCGGGCGATTCATCACTCACTTTTAAGCCTAAAAGATCCATGTGTGATAAGTTTTGTCGTTAACGAAATACAAGTTTGTTTGTTGCTAAACCACAACTTGATCGACGTCTAGTGTATTGCCAAATTCATTCGAAAAAACCCAAGAGTGTTGCGAAAAACGTTCTATGATGCGATTTGAAAATAAATTTAAAATTGGAATTTTGCTAACGCGAGATTTTAAATATCCTCGCATACAAAAATCTAGATGATTGTGGTCAGGTGAGCTTGGAGGATATGGGTGTGGAGTTCCTCGTCCTATTCAACGTATTGAATAAACGTTATTTAAAAACTCCCGTACGATTACCGCGAAATGTGGAGGTGCACCTTCATGCACAAACCATATACGTCTGCTAATTATGACAGACATCTTCCAAAAGAACTAAAAATGTGTATTCTCGTTCAATCGTGTAGAAAGGAAAAATTGTCCTATTAAATATTTGTTGATACTACCAATCCAAATGTTGAGCGAAAAATTGGTTGGAGTCGTGCTGCTACGATGTCTTGAGAAATGGGCTTCATTTGAAAACAATACAGTAGCAGTAAAATTGGGATTGTTTGCATAAAAAAAATCATTGGCAATACTGCATACTGAGCGAATAGTCTTTAGGTAGTAAATCTTAAATAAGTTGTATTTGATACGAATGCAATACATGTTCTTTTAGAATATTCCAAATAGTTTCGCGGTCCTCGTATTTTAGGTCGCCCAAGCAATTTAGTAAATGTTTCAAAACATAGTTAGCGGTTACATACAAGCATCTAGCCATTTCAGCATCAGTAAACGCGGGCGAAGTTGAATTTATACATGTTATAAATCGCCCGTTGATGTCTTTTTCTTTATTAGTTCAATTTATGCGTGGTATCATAATTATCTAGTTGCTATAGAATTTTTTCTTTGTAAAAAAGTCAATTTTCATGCTTACACTTGGTGTTATTTGTATTGATTGTTGCTTTTTTGTTATACCGGTTAAATAAAATTCTGTTGATGGTTTTAGTCGAGTTCCAGAGCCTGTCGGGTGGGGAACGAAAACCAGTTTGTCCTTATTGAAGAAGAAGAAGAAGTTTGAACTGGACACACACGAAAGCAGAACTTGTACTACTAGAAGGAAATTAGAATAATGTGTTGATTTTTAGGTTTCTCTAATTGTCATTATTCCACTTCACTTGTTAGTTCTGAAAACCAGTAGGATCACTAAAGAAAACTTGCCGTCCAAAAAACTTTCAATTATAATCAGTGCTCGTTTATTACAAAAAAAATATAGGTAAACCTTGTATCTCATTAAAGACTTATTACACAAGTTTATATGAACTTTTAGTGTTAGAATTGAATGACTACAACAACATTTCAGACTATTTTAGAAACACCCTGTATGTATGATTCAATTAGGAGATTAATAATTGCATCGTATGTTACCTATGTATTTAGGTTTATCTAGCAACAATGAAAATTGAGAAATTATTCGAAAATCAAATCCTAGAAATCAGCAAATACAAATCACTAAGTATGAAACGACGACTGCGTAAACTGAGTAACCGCTTACTAAATTCTCGCATTTAATTATTGACAAACTGTACAATCAAAGACACACAAATAAGAAAGTTTTGACCATAACACTTCGCTAAACTCTGCCGACAATTTCTATACTTTCTTTATACTTCTTGCAAATTTTATTCATTTTCACTTTCAATTTCGCGGAGTGTTGGCGAAATTATGAGATTTTGAATTTTACTCAAACTTTATAATTCTGCAAAACTAGCAGAAAAATTAAAAAGTAAAATTCAAGGTAGAAATCATGACAATACATACATACATATGTATATTATACAGATATTTAGTAGTTAAGTATTTGCTTAAAACGGAACTAAAAATAGCTACGTAAAAGCCTATTATATATACATAAATATAAATATTGTTAGCGTGTTGTCTTTAAAACATGTAGGTATTCACTTTTAAATTTTCCTGTTCAACTTTGCTTTAGTGTATTAGAAAGATAATATATGCGGAGTGATTCTAATGCAAATGTCTGTATACATGCACATGTCAAAGTTCCGGATATTTTAATATTTAATAAGTTCAGTTGTGAATCATTTAAACAGAATCGTATGGTTCTTTGGCTATTGCGTCTATTGACAGGCAGTTTTCAAAAGAAACGTAATGAGACTAAAATATAATCTTTCTGTTTATATTCAATACGCATACTTTTCTGACGCAACTTTAGGAAGAAATAAGTAACTACTTATTGTTAGTGATTCACTTGTGTATGTACTTACTTACAACCTACGTAAAGATGTATGTACACTTCCCTTCAACACGATTTCTATAAAGTCTATGGCATTACAAAGATCATCCGAATAGAATCTTTAAATACCGACAGGAAACACTTGAGAACTGCATTAAACTGATACATTCTTAACGCCGATTTTGTAATAATGTTCTTTAGAATTAATAAACTTAGAGGGAGAGTGCTTAAGTAAGAAATTGCAAAATGCAAATTTTGTCCGTTAGACCCGAAGTATCTACCTTTTTGGAATCAGCCCCAAATATATGTCGATGACGTCATTACATTAATGTGAATAACTTTGTACAATGAATTTTTGTTGTAGAATGTAGAACATTAAAATTAAAAGTCGACGTGTTTCAGATTTTTCTTTAAATGGCTTTTTTTTTTGAATTTATTCCATACTTTCCAGACACAGTGTATATTGCTTCGGTATATTTTTATTATGAATGTGGATTGATCTTCTAAAAAAATATGAAACGTTTATATCGATGGATGGACTTTTTAATTACCACTTTTAAGTATTATATTTACAAATTATCTAACTGCAATTGTTGAAATATCATATTGTTAGCAATTTGGAGAAATTTTAACAACTCTAGTGTCTATAAAATTATTTATTACAGCGATAAAATAGAAGCGATAATACGATTGCTGTTTATTGTATCAAAAGTATGAGCTTAATAGTAACATACAATGTAGCAATCAGTCTCCCACGTTGTATCATTTCACCATCAGTGTAGATTATTATTTTCCGATAGATACATAAGTAGGTATGTACATATATAGCAATGAAAGAAAAACAACAATTAAGATTTTTCCTATCAAGTCATTAAATTACGAATAAATACAGATTTTCCGAATGAATCCCTCAAGACTGTATGAATTACATATATTCATACAATGGATTGATTAATTTTGAAGATCGTTCTATTGTGATATCGTCGGCTTAATAAGAAAATTGCCTAACTCCACTTTTAGTAAAATTAGGATTTTAGTGCCATCGGTATCCTAATATGAGTGGCTATCGATTCAGAAAACTACTATATCAAAATAAATTGTGTACGCTCATAAATGACGAAACAGAAATCTGCCTAACTTACGTCAGTAAAAAAGCGCCAGAAAACTGCCTAAATCCGCATTATATTAAGATTATGTGAGCCATACTTGCATCTTACCATTCTCAATATTTTTTACTTTTATTTCAAATACACCCTGTATATTACTATAAATAATATTATTTCAGAGTATTTTCAGTTAAAATACATACAATACTTGTACCTATTACGATAAATTATAAAACAAAAATAAGTTTTTATTATTAGTTAAGCTTTTCATCAGGTAAGTTAACAATTTGCCTAACTGCCACAGAAATCTAAAAATTATGTGGAAATATGCCTAACTCCATTATTTGTTTTCATTTTTTTTTTAAATTTTATTTATAGACTTCTAAAAACTGTGTCAAAATAAGTATCTAAACAAGAACACACACATAGGTAAAAAAAATCCACAAAATTAAACGTTTTTTAGCTCTCCTGAAAAATTTCATGAAATGGAGTTAGGCAATTTTCTTATTAAGCCAACGATATGCTATATTCCGAACATTTTAAATGAAACAAGCCACTCCAGATAGCTATTGATCTGCTGATATTTATATCAAAATTCCGAGATATGTCACTTTTCATATCAAGAGGAACAACTTATAATGTCGTGGTAGGTACTAGTGCTCCCGCCCAAAAAAAATTGAATAGGGAAGATAGGTGTTGTGACTACTCATGTAAAAGGTTTTTTAATACGATGTAGCAATCAATATCGTACGTTGAATTATTGTGTCATCAGTGTACATAATAAGACTAAAAATTTCGAAAAACGGAAGCATTCTATAAGACATGTCATCGAAATTGAAAATTTATACTCGAATTTATACATGAAAACCTTAAAAAAGAACATACCTATCAATTTAAGCCTTGCCAGTGATACTTATAGTGACACGAAAAATGAGGACAACTTTTAATGTTTTATGGTTTACCAACTGATGGTTATTCTATTATAATAAATATTTGTTGTGTCCGTTGTTTGCTTTACTTCTTTTTAAAGTATTTGTTTTTGTTTATACTGTTTATTATTATAGTGTAACCGCTGTATTGAAATATGTTGTACATATATATTTTTAATGCCAATAAGCTGTATTGCTCCTTTACAATTTTTTGCAATACCCTATTAATAGACAAATCCTATTTGTAAGCGTGTCCTCCTCCACATGGAAAGGCACAAGACGTCACCCTTATAATTCAATTAGTATTAGTGAAGTAATGTTAAAATATATGTATGTAGTACTTATTGTTTCTGTGAATTATTTAATGTCAGATTTTCCAAGCATAATATTATTAATGTTGGGCTACCTACAATGCTCAATTAATGCAATTAATATTTGGGAATTCAATTGTCTCATCTACACAAATAATTCTCTTAATATTAGTCACCATTGTTCTTATGTAATGAAACGTACTGGCATCGTAATCTTCGGATAAAATATTTAAGACTGAAGTAATAAGAAAAATTCTTAATTAGCGCTCAGTCATTCTTTTCGCTCGTTTATCATCAACAAACAAGTTATAATTTTCAATACGATGAAGACGTTTTTAATTGGCCGTAATGAATTCAATATATGTTTGTATACACACTTAGAAAACAAATCAAGCGTTCCTGTATTTGCTTCTGAGTTGATAGATCTGGAAGTCTAAAAAATTCATCATATAACCCGAATAAATGAAGCAATAGCACATTTTAATATACAGGGTCCTGCAGCTGAACTCCGGTCTTTGATTGCTCGTTTGATATTCAAATGAAACGTTTTTCTGAAACACACGGTGAAACTAGATATTAAGGAGTATATTTTAAAATTATTTTGGATTATACAGGGCGTTCGAAAAACAATCGGCATAATCACATATATATTTTTTAAATAGAAGACTGTGTATATTTTTGCATTTTTGTATGTCACTGCCACAAATGTGATGTTTACGATGAAATAATTGGGAATTCTTTTAGCAAGACCTAGAAGATACTTTGGGTAAAATTTCAAGTTGTTGCGACATATAGGGTGTTCAGAATTCATGATCTAATTTTGGAAACTTCGACTAACTTTTTTAGATTTTTTTTAAATTGGACATCCTGTATATTTAAAAAAGTTAGTCAAAGTTTCCGAAATTGGATACTGAATTCTGAACACCCTGTATATCGCAAGAGCTTGAAGTTTTGCCTAAAGTATCTTCTGTACCTTGCTAAAAGAATTCCCAGCTATTTTATCGTAAACAGCACATTTGTGGCAGTACTGATTTTTTTAATGGCGCTATGTAAATATTGATTTTTTAACAAAAATATTAATTTCCATTAAACAAGCCCATCAAATAAAAAAATAAAATAGGTACGTATAGACAACAGTCAGTGACATCAAAAAATGCAGAAATATACACAATGTTCTATTTAAAAAAATATGCGTGATTATGCCGATAATTTTTCGAACACTCTGTATAATCCAAAATAATTTTCAGACATACTCCTTAATGTCTAGTTTCACAGTGTGTTTCAGAAAAACGTTTCACTTGAATAGCAAATGAGCAATCAAAGACCGGAGTTCAGTTGCAGGACCCTGTATATATAAATACGATGTAAAAAATGTATAGGTACACCCGCAGACAAAATATTAGATATTTTATTTTCGGACTTTATTTTTTTCTTTAAAAGTTTCATACTTTCTATTACTATGTAAATTTATGCCAATTTTACATTGGCGCATTTTACATATTTAACAATTAATTACAGATAGGATAATGTTTACATGTAGCCTTTCGAAGTAAATAAGCGATTATGATAAAAAGTTATTAATTATCATAGTGTGCTTTAGCGAGCAAAACAAATGATGGACCTTTATTGGATGCCACCATAGACAAGAGAGAGTAAAGTTCGGCAACTCTCGCTAAATTTTTCGGAACAAATCAGCGCCAGTGCAGGTGTAGTTTAGAATTAACATTCAAACGCGGGCTTTTTAAAAAATTTAAACGAAGATAGGATTCTACAGATATTTGTAGCGCCTGCAAAACTATCTGTAAATTTGCAAGCATATTATCATATATGGCTACAGATTTACAGAGAACTTGACATTGCGCTACAAACATGCAAAGTGTTCAATTAATATTTTCAGTACGTATAAGCTTCATAATCAACTGTCAACTAGATTGACAAGCCGATGATTGCTATTATCTACCAAAGATTGAATGTTAATGGCAATTCATCGTATTGTCGATACAATTCTTCCAAATAAATTCAAACTCGTGTGCAAAGGAAAAGTCCAATAGTTTGCATATCTGTTTACTACGCCATCGTTCTCACATATCATTGAACATATTGAACTTTAATTTATAACATACTAGCAATGTTGTTGGAACACTTCTTGCCTGTTCTGCCTGCTTTGCGCAAGGAGTCAATCATTGAAAAACTGCTGAAGAGGATATCACAGAATCTGTAGTTCCAATTCACTTTGGTTACATCCATGTTGTAGACTTTTAATCCCTACTCTCTTAAACCAACAGTTATAAAGCTTTAACAGCAAACTTAATTCTTCTACAAAACAAGTTTTTTCTATAAGATTTAAAAACGCTGTCATTTCGTATTTTTATGATGTTTGATGTTGTATCAACGCGTTTTGACATGCAAACGTCAAAACTGTTTGTCAATACATTCTATGAGAACAAATGTGAAATTAGGTTCACAACTGGTGGCGCTAAAGCAGGTGTAGTTTGGAACTATTAAAAATTTTGACCTTGGGTATATTAGTGGACCCCCCGTGGATGCCACAATGACATTGCTAAAGTTCGGACAGCGAGATGCCTCATTTAAGTGTTATTAGTTGTATTAAAATTGTTTATTTAGTGAATGGCGGGTACACAGATGAAGATATTGCATGGAGATTAAATATCCATCAATCGACTGTATTTCGCGTAGTAAGGCGACACAAAGAGACTGGAGAATACACAAGTCAACTTGGTCAAAGACGTAAAAGGTGTACAACGCACAAGAGATGACCAATACTTCAGACTTTTAGAAATGAATTATTGAACACGAGACAATTTGATATACCTGTCAAAACAATAATCAGGAGACTTAAGGGGGCTAGCTTATATCCAAAATGACATGCCAGAGTTCCGCAACTTCTACCCCGTCACAAAATTCGACGTTTAGAATTTCCCAGAGTACATGGTAATTGGAATGAGTAAATATCAATGAGAAAAATATCTTTTCACGGACGAAACACGAGTACAATTATGGAAGCCTGATGGACGTAATAGTGTATACAGATGATTAGGAGAACGTGTCGCAGAGTGTAGTTTTGCAGATAATAGAGTTTTGGTAGCGGTTCCATTATTCTATGAGGCGGCGTTAGTCGTACAGAGCTCATTAAAATAAATTTAACAATGAATGCTGATTGGTAGATACACAATATTCTTGAAGAGCATGTTTTATCTTGTGTTGGCTTTATTGGCTACAACAATTTTGGGCCAATGCATGATAATGCAAGCGTCAATGCTGTAAGAATAGTGACCCAGTGACCCCTAGAAGATGTCGAATTCCGCAAGAAAGCATAAAAGTCTTACATAATATTAACTAAGAATACATATATATTTGCCCAACAGAGAATACAACTCCAATTACAGGACAATAATTGATACAAACAAATATTAAAAAAAAAATAAAAAAAAAACAAGCTACAAGCAAAATGTAGTAAATTACGGTTACTAATTGCTAAACAAATGAATTAAAATTCTTGGCAATTACACATTTAAGTTCAGTGAGTGAACAAAAGTTAATGTCAACCTGCGCAGAAATTCTATTGAAATTAGAAGTCATTGTATAAATAGGTAATTTCAGTAAAATATTCGTTTTGGTAATAGGCAAGTAAAAGGTACCATGTTGACGCGAATTAAACCGAGGATTGTGGAACTGGAGATAGTGAATTAATGTTGGACAGACTTAGAGCAAGAGGAACAAATACCAAGTATTAAATTAATTCATGTTACATTGTTATTATTTTTAAGGATAATTACTGTTTTTCCAATTAAATGTTCTAGATAAAACATGTTCATTTAGGAAATGTTCTAGGAATTTTCTATAAGTACTTATTATGATTTATACTTATTATCCTTCAAATGTTGCAACTCTTCCAATGAACTAGTTCAGCCTTTTTTGAGTAAACGCCTGGTTGCTAGAATTGCTGTGGTGAGTTGAAAGCGTATCTTATCTTAAACATCACTAGGGCTCTCGAGTATTGGTTTCGACAGTGTGGATTTTCGAAATTCTCTGCCGGTGGCAAAAGTATAATCCTTTCCTGAAACCATGCTAACTGTTAGACGTGCGTCTACAATACGCAGTTGTATGTTATAACAATTCAGTTCTCTGCGACTGAAAGAACTTTCAAAATTATCAAACTATGAAGAAGAAATAATGATAAAAAACTATACCTGAAAGAATATAGACCACTTTCTTTAGTTCTAATCATAATGGAATGGAGATGACGCCTCTGGCGTGGTTTACAAGTCGAGTTACCGTGACCTTCTAGTACCCTCCCTAGATACCCACTTTGCTCCTGAAGAAGTCGAGTTTTTTTATGGCATATCTTGTGCATTATATTTTGATTTGTACTGTATACATTTTATTAACCATGATACAGTCAGCACCCGGAAACCCTCATCATAGAGACTCGGGCCGTGGAAGCCTTCACTATCATAATGGAACAGTTTGAAAAGTTCCTACCATTATTTTACAGATTAGAACTTGTAGAACACATGCAATTGTTACAGTTATGTCTGTCCAAGAGATATTTAAAAGTGAAGTAAGATAGTTGATTTTAAATCAATTAGAGAGAAAAGTCTTCAATGTAGTGCCTTGAGTTCACTTTACTGCTTCTACATCACTGATCCGTGAAAACGAAGTGTTTGGTCTTACACTACATTTGGAAAAATAATATTAATATCTGGAAGCAACGGTAACGAAAATATACTTTGTTGGTAGTGTACGGAATTGCGTTGGGCTAGTGAGGTAGATAATTCAGATTTTCTTGAGGCACAGACGTGCAAAAATTTTAATAAGGAAAGTGAACTACTTTCGTGTAACATAAAAGCATATCTACATAGTATACATACGTAAAAATTAGATTACTTAACGATCAGTATGTATAAGGATACCAAATCCTGTCTTTTATACAAATAAGGATTATTAATATAAATCATACTTTCTCGGTTAAAAATTATTCCTTTAATTAGATATGAAATATCCGGTTTATTCAATGAAATTTGTTTAGTCTACGTAGATGGCAGAATTATGTTATGCATAATACATTGCTATAGAATAAACCAATAAATTGTGCGTGAATAAGATGAGTTAATTTTAAACCGGAACAACGAAATGCAATTTTATTTTTGGAATTAAATGAATCATGCCTAATTCTAAAAACAGTTAGGCTATTAAAATACTTTCTATAATTGAGAACCAAGTAGAATGAAACACTTTTTAAAAAGTGTTTTATTCTCTTTTCTTATATAGATAAGAGGATTGTGTAACAGTTATATTTTCGATTCTATGATTGAAGACAATAATAATAATAATAATAATAATGCGTCTAAAACGATTTTTTTTTTAGTGTGAAATCAAGTTTAGTTTACTTGTTCAAAGGCATGCTGACATATGATAATCCGACAAAACTTATGCAATTTTCAGTAAGATCTGTTAATGGTTTGGTGATCCTTGCAAGTCCTGAGACGGACTGACAGTCATAAATGCAAATGCCAATAAAGCTTCGGTCTAGGTGCTTGTCTCTTAGTACTGGTCAAATCTTAATTGTTCGTACCTTATGGAATGGATTGCATTTATCGGATCCGGCTTTTCGCATATGTCTCCGAAACGTCTCAGGTTCATCGTTGAAAATATTTTGAATCTAGCCAAAAAATCTAAAGTATTGCCGATCCGAAGTACATGATAGCCGTTGTTCTTTGTCACGTCACTAAAAAGTCGGTAATCCGCACAGAATCTGGTTATTTCATCGATGTTGTATCGCGGCCATTATTCCCTTAGTGCTATCATCAATTTGGAAAAAAATCTTGACAGTCTTACTACAATTCAGCAACATCTTGCCTTTCTACAATTCATCATTTCAATTATTTGCTCTAGTACCTCTATGTCTCGTCCTTAAAGCTCTCCGAGCATGGTTTCAAATAGATTGCTCGACTAGTTTGCATTCAAGGGTTTGTAATAATGTTTCAGCTAATGTTTTTGTGAATAGCAACTTCGTAGCTTGCTAAGGAATTTATTGATGATCAAACTTTCTCCGATTTCATCTGGAAGTGCGAGATCGATATTCCTCATTGGACTATCTACATACATATATTGACTTCATACTCTTGTCCGTATTTCAGCTACTTTAAGCTGGTTTTACATCAATTTCTAGAACTTAGACGACTTGACGTCAAGTTAAGTTTTTACATCTGTCAATTTCAAGTTCAATTTCTAGTTCTAGTTCTCTTCAATTTTAAGCTTGTAGCTGGTAGCTTTACATTTGTCAATAAATAGATCAATTTAAAGAACTTGGCTAAGTTCTAGAAATTGAAGAATTATATAACATGTTCTATTTTTGCGTTAATTTAACTTCAATTTTATAGTAATTCTTGTTTTAATAGTGGATAGTGACCGACAGTGCCAACCTGCGACACTTGTATGAAAGTAATTCCAAACTTACTTTAATTCAAATTTCAACAATTACAATTCGTTGAACGACAATGTAATATTTGTAATTATGAATGACTAAATTCATTTAGATTATTTGAAATTTTGAATTTACAGCATAATGCAGAGAGTAAGATCAAAATGTCAATGAAAAAGATTAAGAAATTTAAGAAAAGCTATTCTCCTTAATGTTACTAAAAATGATAGATTTAGAAAAAGCCAAACAAGCGTAACAAGCAGGTGGTGGGTTAGACCATGGTTGATTGCGAAAAAGGGAAACTTAAATTTAGTAGAGAACGATTTTCCAGCAGATCCTCAAACTATATGTATCGCTTAGACTACAAATATAATAACTAGGTACTCTCTGAATTATCGTAATTACCACAAATCATCAGCTGTGATAAACGTGTACACATTAAAGGTCTTCATGTGATCTTCACTCACATCACATAACCTTTTAACATAGAATATTTCCACTGTTAACATTAAAAAGATTCGAAACTCCCTTCACAGTTGCTATTCTTAGTTCAATTTATTGTTAGGTGTAATGCAATAGTAAGTTCTTATTTAAGAACTTAAAATTCACCAAAAAAAAGATCTTTATTTATTTATTGATAAGTGTAATACGACAATAAGTTCTATTTCAAGAACTAAAAATTGATCAATTTTAAGATCTAAAACTTGATCAAGAAATTGACAAGTGTAAAACCAGCTTTTCATGTTCTCTATATGGTTTTCACTAAAGGTATAACTTGCAGCACTCTCAGGGTGTCATGTAAGGACTAGTAGGACAGAGTAATACATATGTATGTACCTGTTCTAACGATTTCAGTCCAACCACTTACTTCAACTGCTTCGAACAGCAATATTTCATTCGCAGTGTTTTGCAACCAAACTTGGTAACTCGCTTCAATCATGAGGGTTTACGGGACATCCAAACCTCATGATCATATCGATGATGTTTCGCACCTGCTACTTCCTGCTTCGATAAAGTGTCAGTGTTTGTTAAATTTGTTTGTTTCCTTGTTTCCATTTACTTTATAGTTCCAGCTCTACTCCTTTCAAGCGTTCGTCCGTGTTTCTGGAAATGTCAATTAATTTCTGCACCGTATTTTTACACATTTCCATTAACTATTTGCCTGCTATTCTCTCTTCCAAACTTCCAAACTCTCTTCTAGCTTTCCGGAATATTTCTTTTAGCTTTTTGAAGTTTTCGGGCATTTTCTTCTACATATCTTAAACTCTCACATGTTTTTCCGAATCATCACAATTTTCTTCCTTAACTCACTATAGCTATTTATCAAATTTACTCTTGTTTGGGCTCCACCTTTGGGTCTTTGAATTTGATAGTTTTCGTAGATTGCTATTAGCACAATATTTTCAGAAATATTACTTAATTCCCCTTCTAACGCCAATTGTTACATTTTTTGTTTTAGTACATGTATTTACCAAAAAATGAGTTCATATTGGCTGCAAAATTTGCTTAAATTCTACTTATTTTCAATACAACGGAAAATATACAAACAAGTTTTTGAAACTGCAACGGTTTCTTCATTATCTGCTGTAACACATCTGCTGAGCAATATTCATTAAACAAATTAAATTGTCATGTTGAATTTTACAAGCGGTTACATGATTGCATATGTTGCATCCTAGTAGCTAAAATTGATCATGTTATACACACATTTAATGAACATAACATAATAGGTTAAAAGTTACGTTTTAAAAAGAAACTCAAAATTCTATTATTTTTTTAAATGTTAAGATAATATATAATAACACGAGCATAAAAACAAATTGGTACATAAAAGACACTAGCAGTACACTTTTCAAACACTGCGATAAATTCAAAAAAAAGTAATTAATAATTTAGTTAACTAGGCTATTAAATTAGCACATCCTGAATTTAACAAAGAGAATTTAAGCACAGTTGATTAATGTTAGACAAAAATAGTTATGAATAGTTAGGAATTTTAGGAAAAGTTAATAAAAACTTAAAATACTTAAATACTTAAAATATAGAACACAGGCACTAAACTAAATAGTAAAGTATATTGTACAATCCCATACATCAATGACTTAGTGACAAATTAAACACGAACTCAAAAAATCAGATATAACCATTACATTTACCTACATTTAACAATAATAAATAATTATTTACAAATTTAAAAACTAAGGTTAAAAAAAATAATCAAAGTAATGTCGTATATAAATTATAACGCAAAGACTGTACATTAAGAAAGAAAACAACGCGGTCAATTTTAGAACAGATATTAAAAATTTAAGTATTATTTATAATAATCTAATAACTTATTTACGTCTGAATTCTATCAAAGTAAGTTCTTGGCTAAGATTTTTGCCATGTTTTTCCCTAGTCCTTGAACAGAATTGTTAGAGCTTGACAAAAGAATACATTATAGGATCATTATTTTTATGATTATCAATCTACAATTCAAAAATATTTTAATTTGTTCATGAGATTATATAATCCTATATATCATTGAATTTCTTTGTAGTTAGATCGAAAATATGTATTAGAAATTTTGTTGCTGATTGTTTACACGACTTAAATGTTAATTTCTTCCACTAACGAAGTTTGTAACGAAAACCTAATAACTTGTATATAGGTTCTAGAATAAATTGATTTTGAATCGAATAATGTTTCAATTGGCCTAAAAAGTGAAAAAAATGTGGAATTTTTTTGTTTTAATAAACCACATATGCGATTTTTCTTGATAATTAAGAGTTACTTATACGTTAATATAATATTTACACAAGGAAAGGAACGAATTAGAACTGCAAGCAAACTTCAGAACGTAATACCTACTAATAGTTAGGTTTTTCTAATAGGTCCACTTGCAGTGGAATCATAAGCTGGACTACTTATCAAGACTACATAGAATAAGCTTCTGTTATTGAAAAAATGTAATTATCAAGGGAGAACTTTCGTGTAATGATTTACTATGATTTCAAGAAACGCTTGAGCAGGTATGAGTGTGCGGAAAGTTTAAAATCGAGATTTGGAGATCTCGCAGCATCATTTTCATATTATTTATAGATGGTGTAAAGAATATGAACGAGGTTGCACGTTGGTGGTACATAGAAAAGGAGTTGACCCTTCTTTAACTGCTGTTATCCCCGAGAACATTGTTGCCACGAAGAAGATAGTGAAAGAGGACAACCGCATTACCTATGCAATGATAGAGTCCAATCTGAAAATTGGATCCTTGCAACTGAGATCAATGTGGCACGATCATTTACATTTGAAAAAATTTGTAACTCGGTTTGTACCCCATCATCTGACAGATTTACAAAAAGCAGAATGTGTTAGAATTTCCCAAGAAATTTTAATTATGCTGGGTGCTGGAGGCCTTGAGATGTAAAAGGTTTCAGTCAGAGGAATAGATGGACATAGTCGTTAAGTTTTTTTTTTTGATAGTGTCTATCCCCTAAAGACAGTTGGTTGGATGCTTTTAAACTATGCATATTTAAAATAAAAAATCTAAACACTTATATACATATATCAATCTTTCTATTCCTAATAATTGTAGCTTGTCCCTCGTATTAGGTTATTCTTCAGTATACACCGTAATGACTCGGTCAGCGGTGCTGTATTTTAAACGATCTAAATCATGGTTTCTAAAAACTCATTAATTTTTACAACTATGATTTTTATCATTTAAAGCAGTGATTACCAAAGTAGTCCAGGTGGCCCCAAAGGGTCCACGGGAGATTCAACTGGGGTCTACGTTGGCGTGACAAAAAGATGGGGGTCACAATTCGTAAGCGGAGGTCCACGAAAATTGATCTGGTTTCGATAGTGAAGAACTACAATGTTGGCTTGACTTCACCTATCAATGCAAGCAGATAATATTTTAAGAAGCTCAGCGACTGTTGTAAAAGCTTGCATATTCCATATTCAGTACAACATGCCGAGACTGCATGTGTTGTGTCTGCTTGCAATCTTGCATGAACTTGTTTGATTCTTCACCAATATACATAAATACGAATGCCACGGATAAACCTTACTCATTTTTTTCCCAGAATTTCGAAAAGAAAAGTAAAGTAATATGAATCGATGTTAGTGATTGGCACACAAGAAAATATACTATTTTTCTTTTTATTTTTACCACTCCGAATGGGGAGTTTTCTAAACAAAGTAAGTGAGAATTGATTGAATTCTTGTGCCGTGAGTAGATGTTTTTAGATTGGCCAACTTAACTTTTTTGACATCCACTCACACCACAATCATAATTAATTAATTAACCAATCAATTCTCACTTTGTTTTTTCGAGAACTGTTAATTGTTGGTTGGAACTCAGCAACAACGGACATTTCCATAGTTAGATCTAATCTTCACATTTTGGTCGACTTTTGGGAATATGCTAGAAATGTAGTTGCAGGGGATCCACCGGAACCAGTAAAATCTTTAAAGTGTTCTATGAGAAAAAAGAAGTTTGGGAACCTCCGATCTAAAGTATAGTATAGGTATATAATTGCTATAAATTATTAATTCATTCGTTATTAAATATCTATGCTAAATCCAATATAGTATGTCACTCATTCTTAATTCAAAGTATATGCAATCTTATACTGTATATTTTAGTTACTTTCACTGAAAATGTTATTACTTGTTCAACAGTTATTAATCGGTAAAAGACCAGGTTATATGATATGAGAGCGATAACATTGATATTAGTTATAACTTATTAAGTCTTATTAATTAGCTAATATTTCTTTTGTGTCAAATAGACACAATAAGATTAAAAGTGAAAATTATACTTAAGGAAATTGAATTGGAAAGCGAAAGCGTAATAGTGTCAGCGTAATATCAACAGACTTTCATTTTTTAAGTAGTACAACGACTCGGCAGTGTTTCTAGCACTTGCATAAAAACTGATTTTCTCGAACACATAGATCAACACTCATTTAAATAGATATTCAGAAATGATTTTTAATATAAAATTATTAAATCTTGCACAATCATATTTTTTTACATACATAATTAATGATTAAGGTACGTGTGTGCATTTACTTTCTATTGCAAAAGAAGCTCAATAACTACTCAATTAGACTTTAAGTGTTATATGTATACACATACACACAGAAAAGAGCGAGACACTTTAAATTGTACCATAGGCGACAAAAAAATGGGTACACTTAATTACGTTATTGTACGATTATTCTTGAAAATGGTTCATGCGAAAGTGAATTTAAATAATTGTCATTTCGATATTAATTCTAACTGTCTATTCAATTTGAAAATGCCACTCAGCGCAGTTAATAAAGCTAGCGGTTACAATATTGGAAAACGTGTGATTATTGAGAAGATTGCGTAAGATTAATGTGGGTAAAAATACTAACCTGAGAATTAAACAGAGATATGTTAATGAAGCAAGATTAAATAAGAAATATTAAATCAGGAAGAACAAAGATTATTACTGACAACAATGTCTCCGAGATCATACTTTCTCTGCCGTTGGATGTATGGATGTTGGATGTATGGATACAGAAACTGCTTTTACGTTACATAGAACAACTCTTCGTTGTATTAAAAACTTAAATTCAAGCGACTGTTCTGCTGCAAGAAGAGGCTTTCTAACTCAAGTCCTTCAACGTAGTCATCGAAAGTTCTGTGTTAATATCGACAATAATGAGAATAGACGAAAAATTTACAGGAAATATTTGCAAAACCATATTAGACAGTATAATATTATCTTATGTGACTGAAACATTTCAGGAAAATTTTATTATAGAACACAATTGTCTTACTTCTTTTGCATATTGTTACGGAATGGCTCGAAGAGTACGAATTGGATGTATGTAAAAGATGGTAAAACCTAATGCGAATGTCGCTAGCATGGACAAGGACATTTATAATACCAATTTTTTTTTATGTCATTCATTGTGCCAGGAGATTGTAAAGAATAAAGTAGTGTCTTAAAGACAATTCTATTTTATTATTAAACGCAATAATCTTTTAAATTAAACATATACCTAATTTACTTCTTTCTCGACAATTGAATTCTGTGATATTTCAAATCTCAACTAACTAGTTATAACAGACATGTATACTTTATCTTTGCAGTCCTCTTCAACTTCAATATAAAGTATTCATTCACTGATGATTTTTGTCAAAAAAATCGCATTTTATTTGAAAAAAATAGTACATGTTACAAAATTACCCAAAAATGTTACACGATGTCATTTTTAAGATGCGATAATAGTTTAGTGGATTTATAAGCTTAATCGGTTTAACCTAAATTATTATTTATTTAGTAGCATTAAGGTAAAGTTACATAATGTAGAGACTATTATAAAAGTAATTTCATCTCCTATATCAGAGAAACTGATTATGTAAAATTGTCTAACGTTCTGTTTTAAATTGCACTGCAGACCTATATATTTACTTATTATTTAACCTATGGCATAAATATACAGGGTGATCCAAATTAAGGGTTCACCATTGCTATATATATTATTATAGGAGCCATGTGGTCGGTTAAATTAGGAAAGATGTAGTATTTTTTGTGCTGATTACGATGGAGAAAACAGAAAAAAGATCGAACCTGCAGAGAACGAGTTATTTCAAAAAACCTTTATTTTTCTAATAAAACGCCCTATACCTATATTGTTACCCCAATCGATGTACAATCACGTGCTTAACAAGAATCTTCATCACTTTGTTCGAAAAAGTTGAAAATAACTGAGATAATTAAAAAATAAGATGTAATCAAGTTGGACGAACAAAATTTATTTCCAAAGGCAATACAAGCAAAAAATAAAAAAAAAGCATCTACACTAGATGCTCAAAGACATCACCTCCTACTTGAACAAATTTTTGTGACATTTTTAAGGCACTTTTTGTAGCTTTCAGAAGAACTCTGTCGTCAATAGAATTAATAATAGTACGGATAGCGTCTTATATGTCTCACTTTTTACATATCCCCAAAAATAATTATTAATCATTAAAATAATAATTCTGGCGAACGAGGGGGAAAAGGAACAGGGCCATATGTGGCTATCCACTTATCTCCAAACAGTTGCTCTAGAAGTCTTGGAGCTTCTTGATGATTATGGGGAGGTGCTCCATCCTGCTGAAAATGCACATCTAGTCGACTCTCCAAATCCAAATCGTGGAGGAATTTTTGTAATAACGATTCTAGAAAACGTAACGTCTACCTGTGAGCGAACCGTGATAAAAATACGGACCTAAAATTTTTGATCCGATCAAACAACACCAAACATTTACACTAAGATGTCTTTGTGGATTAAGCTGCTGCACCAATAAAGGATTTTCTGTAGTCCAATAATGATTATTCTTTGTATTACACATTCCACGATTAGAAAAATTTGCCTCGTCGCACCACAATATTTTTTGTGAAAAGTTTGGATCTTCAAATTAATTTATCAATAAACCATCTACGAAACTGAATCCTTCTATCAGCATCACCGTGTTCTAGCGTGTGGACATGTTGATATTTATACGGCGACAATTTGTATTTCTTGAGAATTCTTTGAATAGTAGTATAAACAATGCCGGTTTCTGTAGATAACTGTCCAATTTTGAGAATCTACCTCAAAATATGTTAACGTGGTAACTTTCGTTTCTTGGGAAATAATAGTGTCACCTTTTATCCTTTTTTTTAGCAAAAACATTATTTCTAATTTGTCGATACGGTCTTAATAAGTAATTGTGGTTAGGCACTTGACGTCCAAGAAATAATTCACTGTATCGTTGAACCGCTTTTTTGCCATTCTTTTGACACCTTAAATATACTTCTAGCATGTCACACTTTTTAATGTGTGAAAAGGCATTTCCAAACAATTTACAGCAAATTGCAAGTAATAAATACACACTTTATTTTTTACACACACAATCAATGCACGATAACTATGACATGACACTGTCAATTCTACGGGTAAGCTGCCTTACAGCTTCCCGAGACGCCTTATTATTTCACTTACTTTTTGCTTGTCTTGGCTACTGTCTACTTGTTTTAAAAATAAATTTAGTTTGACCAACTCGACTACACCTTATTTTGTAATTATCTCAGTTATTTTCAACTTTTTCTAACAAAGTTATATGAAGATTCTTGTTATGCAATTAATTGTACATCGATTGGCGTAACAATATACAGGGTGTTCCATTAGAAAAATATACGTTGTTTGAAATAACTCGTTACCGGCTTGTTCGATTTTTTTTCTGTTTCCACCGTCGTACTCACCACATAAAATACCAAAAAATATTACATCTTTCCTAATTTAACCGACCACATGGCTACTATAATAGCAGAGATACCAATAGTGCACCCTTAATTTGGATCATCCTGTACATATACAGTACATTACCAAATTACCGTTTAATATCTAAATTATGAATGTATTCAATCGACGTTGGAGTCGCGTATAGGTAGTCTCTTGGGTCGCCGTCGTACCTTCTTACAGGACACTCGGTTGTAATATTCTGGATTGTGTGCCTTTCTGCTCGACAGTCAAATTCGAGATTTTGAATTTGGTCACACTTATACCGGGAGTCTGCACAGTTTCCGTGCCCAGTTCTTATTCTGTTTACAGTGGAAGAGACCTTCCATGGTAGACCAAAGCTCGGAGTGCTAGTAGTAATTCCTGGTATATCTCTGATAGCTGGAGTAGCTTCGTTATTTTTTATGTTGCGCCACTGATTGTTTAACTGGAAGTTATTTGCCCTCAGTAGTTCCGCTGTTCTTGTTGGCGGGTTTCTCAAATGAACGCAATTATGGTTGGCACCGGCGATTTCCTTTTGGTTTAGAATAGAGTTGTTCTGTATCTTCTGAAAGGTTTTCAGTAAGGTATTTTCACGTCGCAGTTCTTGGGGTGGTACAAAACTTCATAGTGGCAGTCATCGGGTCGGAATGGATTTTATTGTGCCAGATATTAATCACATTGTTGCATTTTATTGTGTATCAACATATTTTGTGTGAGCACTGTTCAACCACACTAGAGATGAGCATCGAAGTGTGAGAGAATTTAAGCACCATGTTGTTTCACACAGTTTGTGGATTATGTTGCTCCTAGTTCTTAATTTGGCTGCTGTATTTTGAAGATGTTGCTTAAAGAACAGTGTTCTATCTAGAATCACTACCAGATATTTTGGGGTACTGTTGTGTCTTAGCAGGTGGCTGTCAGCATAGACTTCGAGCTCCTTACGGATCACTTTCAGACAGAAGCAGCATACCTCTGTTTTATTCAGATTCGGCTTAAGTCGCCACGACCTAAAGAACACCTCCAGTCTTACAAGGTCATATGCGAGTAAGCGCTCGGAAGAAACACTGCCTTATATACATGCACAAGTACCTATGTAGACATTCATCTTTCTTTGTCTAGATATCTTAAGATACCCTAAACCCAAGATAAATATATAATTCTAAGATTGTGGGATGAAAATACAAACGTGCTAATGCATTTAATTAAATTGTGTTGATTTTTTTTTTTCTGAGATTGCTAGTATTATTTCAAATATTAACGTTTTTATTTTTATGATGCATGATATATGTATGTATATATAAATACATCAGTCCAAATAATACTCTAATAATAAACAGAACAATACCATAATTTATTGGATTATATGTGCTTATTGCTTATTCATTAAAACAAATGACAAATATACTAACTCGCAAAACATTGTGTGCGTAAATTTTAAAAATATCAAAAACCAATTACAATTAACATAGAAAATAAGAACGATTATGTCAATAAACTTAGTTATATAACATCATTTATAACAGATGGAGTGTTAGCTTTGTAAAGCCATATCCTGCAAGCATATCCTGTTGAATACATATAAGCAAACCTCATTCAATTTATTCATGAGCTTATTTCAGAACCACCACCGTGTTTTACAGTAGGTGCCAGACATTCGGGAAGCATTTTCCCTATCTTCGACCTCCGAACATATTAAAGTCTTCGATTTTGTCCAAACACGTCAAGCTTTGATTCGTCAGTGCAAAGCACATTTTTCCAGTCTCCCACCGTCCAATGTTGATGCTGTTTTGCCCATTGTAATCGTTTTATTCGATTAGGTCGCTTTAGGAGCCATTTACGTACAGCAATACGTCCGAATAAGTTTGAGTCTCGCAATCAACGTTGAATAGTGCTTACGGAGACGGCGTTTGGATGATCGCGATTGATTTCTGCTGCTATTTTTGGAGCTGTCAGTATTCTACTTCGTTTACTAATCAAAACGATTCGTTTATCATCAACATTGGTTGTGATTCGAGACGGTCATCCAAACTTTCCGTTATCTAGTACCGTTGTATTAAATATATTGTCCACACTAGATTTTGCTAGATGGACTTTTTGGCCAACTTGTCGAAGGTCAGAATACCCTTCTTGATGAAGGCCGATTGCTTTTCAACACTGATCGGCTTTCCACGCGTCGTTTTTACTTTTAAACCTTTTAAAATACACCCTTTTGCACTTTATGGATACGCGGCGGCGTTTGCAGGTACACTCGATGGCCGAGAGAGATAGTAAACTAATGACCGTAAAATCGTTTTTTGAAAATGCCAGGTACATATTTCTGACAAGGGCTTAATTACATTTTACTATTTCTTTTCTTCAATAGTTCTAAATTAATAAATGAGGGTTGTTAGGAATTACGTAGTTTTAATGAAAAACGTATTATTGCAATATTCCTAATAATGCTATATCATGTCATAAACAAATACAAAATAACTACATAATAAAATTTGCACTATAGTATAAGATTTTGAATTTTTATCGCACAATTTTCGCAATTTAACAAAGTCCCAACTTCCGTGACCGGTGGTTATATGGATATACTTTTCAATTAATAAATACTTTTTTTAAAGTAAACATGCATTTTGCATTAAACAAACATAGAAATAACAGAAATAATATAAAAACAAACTTAAGTAGGTGCTACTCTATATTCTATCTTTGAGTCAAAAACTATCATTTAACTGTTCTATGTAGGTATACACAAGTTTTCGGTAGACTTTTTCTTTATAAAAGCAAGTGAAATAAATTACTAATCAAGGATGTTGACACACTTTGTGTGCCCAACTACTTTTGTTTGTTTAATTTCTTACATAAGCAACTAAATATGACCTAACGTTTTTTTGCCAATTACCCACTTCTGCACTGTCGAATTTTACCACATACAAAACCTTTCAAATTATTTTCTGATATAGGAATATATACCTATATATATATTAATCTTTGATGATAGCCGGTTTCGAAAATATGTAGATATACTACTTTACATTAAAAAGCTACACCGTGTAGGGACCTTGACCTACGAGATGATTGAATTAACTTTCTTGAAAAGAATGTCTAGAGAAGTGATTTCGTTGAAACAATAATGTGGTTGGATTAGTCTCTACAAATAAAGTTTACAAAGAGAATTACATTATTATAGGTAGAAAGATCTTTTTATAATGTACTAATGCTACATAATTCCGTTCTATTTGTACAATAATTCTTTTGTTAATAAAAGCTGTGGAATGTAACAGGTATTATATAGCAGTGTTTGCGTCTTTATACATATTCTTCTACTTACTTTATAAAGAAGCAAACACCGCTAACACCTATGTTGCATTGGAGAAAATTAAAATTTCTTTTCAAAAAATCGGTTCGTTTTTGTTGTAGTGTTCATTACAATATGTTGGTTTAAATCGAAAACTAATTTTTTATTATTTTCCATTATTCACTTAACATGTACATGTGCATGAAAGTCCACCTAATTACAAATTTAAAAACAAATACATATTCACTACGTTAGATCTTTAATTTATTTGGGAAACACCAACTAACAAAATTATCTAGATTACAAAAATATAGGATTCTTCTCCAAAGAAACAAAAGTACAACATACATACATATGTATGTATGTATGTACATATGTATGTAGGTATAACGCCAAAAATATAACGATTCTTTCGTACGTAATATTAATTGAAATCTACTGTAAAGGAAAGGTTTTTTCTATGTTAAGATACTCTACTACTAATATTTAGCAATTATTATTAATTGTATATATCATCTGTCATGCGTCGAATTAAACCGTCTGAAAAGACTACACTACTAACGCGTTTTAACTTTTTCAACTTACGTTTTTCGTAAGTAGTACATTTATAACTTATCATCTACATCACTCTGTATAAGACAAACTTTGTAAAGGGAAGTGTTGTCTTGTGACCTACAGGTGCGTCTCAAATGTTCACGACAAATATTGACAAAAGAATTGCTGACTTCAGCAACAGTAGTCATAAAACATATACATACATAGTTAATACAAGTATATTAAACCACTGTAAGGATAATAATAGAATTCAAAATGAAATTGTAAGCCCTACAGTTAATTTAATGATCGTATTCATTAAAACATTGGAACGGTAGATTTTACAAAAATCCGAGAGTTTCTTTACCAAAGGTGACAAATTTAGTAGACAAATATTTTAATAATAAATCATCCAGTAATTATGAATCTTTTCCGGAAGCAGAACTTACATAAGAGAATAGTTCGAAAAACATTGAACTAATAAGATTAATAAAGTAAGACCTTTCCGATTTGCTGGAAAATACCGAAGAAAGAATTTTAAATTCTGGAAGAAGTAATGTTTCAGATGAAGAATTACGAGTATGAACAAGAGGCACAATGAAACATGGAGAAGGCTTCGTTGTGAAGTTTTACAAAGACTATGATTCTAAGCGCCAAGCACAAGAACGTAAACTGTCATTATTTTATACATAATTGTCCTTAAGTTATTGAAACCTCTTCTCCGGTCTCCGTCCGGATCTCTATGTTATTGAGAATTTTTGGAGTCAAGTAATAATTGCGGTACATCAGCAGGAAATATCCATTAAATAACAACTAACAATAAGAGAGGAACGGTCAAAGATATCCTAATAGTAAATATTAAGAGAATTGGTGTGATCGGTGCCCAACAAATGAATAGACGTGATATTGAATAAAGGTGTCTCAACAAAATACGAAAACTAGTGTAAGTTCAAAATCGTATAGGTACATATACGAGTTTCACGCTGAGGTTCAAGTTCATTATTTTACTTTTTCGAAAGCACATGAAATTTAGGAAAATTTGTTAAAAGTTCATGTTAGTTATTTAGTTTTATATTTAAATATAGCGTTGCTATACGTTTCTACTTAAAGTCCACTATATACAGTGAAACCTGTCTAAAACGACCACCCTCCTTTGCAAACAAAAACGGTCGCTTCGGCAGGTGGTCGCATTAAACAGTATCTTCCAAATGTACATACAGTACATATTATTACATTAAATTTTATTGTTACATTAAATGCTAATAATTATAGAAAACGCGACAAAATAATTCAGTTCATCCGTTTTAACGCACATTGTCTGATTTACTGCATACAGCTTCGAGAAATCACCCAGTCTGGTGAATACCCTTATATATTTATATTTCATCACGTAGATGATGCGATCGCTTTAAACTAATCCATGGTCGCGTTAGAAATGGGTTGTTTTAGAAAAGTGTTGCTCTTATTACATACGTATATGATGCGGTCGTTTAAACTGGTCGCAGTTGCGTTAGAAATGGATCGTTTTAGAAAGGTGTTACTCTTAATACATACATATATGATGTGGTCGTTTAAAGTGGTCAGAGTTGTGTTAGAAAGGGGTCGTTTTAGAAAGGTGTTGCATGCATTATGTATACGATACTAAAAGCCATTCAACAAAACACAGTCGTTTGATCATATGGTCACCTTAAACGATGGTTACTTTATAGAAGTTTCACTGTATTTTGTTTGACTTTTATAGGATAATATGTTCTAGTAAATACATTAGTAGGATAATTAATTAAAACGTTAGAACGTTAGATAAACAGAATCTTTAAAAACTTTTATAGCCGTAACTTAGACTAATTTATAAGCTAGTGTAGGTCATCATACAGTTACAACGTATAATTTATTAATAACAGTTATTTGCCCTAACCCACAAAAATTAAAAAGAAAACTGTAATAAAAGAAGAAAGTAATAAAAATACTTATAAACATGAAAAATACAACGAATAAGGTAAACATTCTTCGTTATTTTATATAAAAAGAAATGTCCCATCAATATTGTTCAAACTGAGCATTATATCAACCAATGTTTAGCTTTCACGTTCTAACTACAGAAACTGTATTTTATACGCCATTAAGAATTATTTATCGCCACGCATTAATTCTATTTCGTGAATCATTTACGTTTTCAGGCTGTTACATGAACTACTTCACCAGTTTGGTTACAAAATAGAAGGCTAAAATGTAATAAAATAAAATGGAGTCCAATTACAAAAACTAAATCTCCACACAAAAATATGTGCAATCAATCTTCTCTGGATATTGTTTCCAATAAAAATTCTAGAATTGTTGTCACTGCAATATATAACTATTTGCATTAAACCAACTTTTTGGCAACAATTTCTACATTATCAAATTATATACATTTTAGTTTCTGATGGTGTGGTTGTTCCCTATCAATTTCAATTCCTGGTAAATTCAACTTTATTTATTATTTAAGTCGCTCTGAAGAAAGCTTTTCTTTCGTTAGGCGTGAGACTGTGAAGTTAAGCGTATTCGACTTTTCTATGCTCTACAATTTTCTGCTTTTAATCTCTATACGTATACATACTATGCTGTGCCCTTACATGCTTAATTTTCGTCTTCAACTTGTACTTGTGCATGTCAGTTTATCCTAAAATAAGATATCGATACTCCATCTATCCAGATTCTCTATTCTGACAGACAATTTGGACAGCATTATAGATAAAATTTCTCATAAAAAACAAACTTTTGTTAAATCCGACTTTTCAAAATGGAGAAACTGGAAAGCAT